>LNAC01000043.1:3830876-3850218 GCA_002007465.1 Ailurus styani
TGGAGGAAGATTCCGCTCCCCCCCCCATCCCTTTCTTTCTTAAGCTTGCTCTTTGTAATGACATTTGGAGTTGCAGGGGTTCTGTATGTAATCCTTCTGGTTTGGAAAAGCAGTTTTGAGGGAGATCTCTGTGTGTCTTCTTTCTCCGGTCTCCCATCTCCTTCCCCCCCAAATTAAAACACAGAGACCACACTTTGGTTTTTCTTGGACAAGTTTGAAGATGGAGATGAAACCTGTGCTTCAGAAAATAAATGGTCAGCTAGTATGGGGGACGTGTTTGAAAATAGAGCCATTTCTTTCAAGAAGTGGATAAGGTTGATTCTTGTTGCTTAAGGAAGTACATTTCTTCTAGAGTGCAAAGAGGCCTGCAGAAGTTAGAGCCGGAGCTTATTAGAGCTAAGGTTTTAATTCTTGAAGAATAGGTCATGTTTCAAACATTTAGCAGTTTGGCTTTATGTCATATGCTAGGGAGGGTGAATGTGAGTATTGTTCATTTGCATTAATGAGATTTCATTCAGAAATTAGGCAACTTGATTAAGTTCTTGGTGACCAAAATGTGTGGAGTCGGGTTCCTGGGAGTGAGAGTTGTCCTCCATGTTGGTATTGTGGTATACTAGGGCTGGGGTAAACCCTTTATCTTACTTTATTATTCTGCGCCTTTTATAGGGCCCTTTCCCAAAAAGATAGCGTTGGCTCTGGCTAGGTTTGGCTACCCATTTCTTCATCTTGGCTAGGATATTAATGGTAAGCTTTGCAAAATGTGTGATCATACTGCCTTTTCCCATTCTGAATGCCAGACAGACATGATGGCCACCATTTTGTATTGAGAGTAGTACATTCTACAGCCTGAGAAAGGGTGTTAAAGAGGCACAAATAATCTACAAACATAACCAGTGCTCTGTTTTGGAGACCTCCTTTGTGTGAGGGGGGCTTTCTTCGTCCTTTGTTTAACAAAGTCCCGTGCCAAATGGAAAGAGTTTGTTGTTGATATAACCACAAAAAGGGAAATCTTTCCAGAAGTTGTAGCTCTTGAAGAAGGGTCTTGTTGGAACAAAGGTTTCTTAAGGGATGTAAACAGTCTTTGTTTTAGAAACTGTTCTGTTTTAGGAAGCTGTGAACAAGTGGTTTCATATAGTTGAAATAAAGCAACAAAAAACCCCAAGAGGTATGAAATATTGTCCATGGTGTAGTTATATAATGCCTGTGTTTCTAGATGATTTTTGTTCTCTAATTTTTTGGAATACAAGTGGCTGTATTAAAATGGAGATTGGGTCTGTTGGTACTTGTCGTTGGGAGGTTAGGGGAAGAATTATAAAACATTTCTATTTCCTTTTGTTCTTATCTTTGTATCTTTAATTAATGTTACTTACATAGTTTCAGTATAGCTGCTTTCTGTGAGGGTCCTAAATTGTTTTGCTTCTGAAAACTTGGGGTTCACAGAAATTTGTGAAATTATAGTAAATGTGATAAAAAGTAATAAATTAGGAAGACTGTTAAATCCTGAGTTAAAAGTCTAAAGAGGGAAACAAACAAATGTTTTTTAAATTATATCAAGTAAGTAGGATAACCAGGCTTATTTCCTGGGCTTAATTTTTTTTAAATTTACAATTAATCTGACTTCTGATTTTGCTACGTTTAAAATGCACATTTTCTTTTCCTTCTTGATGTGCTTCGATGTCTTTTTAAGGACAGATTTTCCATGTTGCTTTGTGGTATTTGGAAGTGATTAATTTTAGGAGTGTAACTATTAGGTGAAAAATAGTTCGCTGCTCAGTGATACTTTTTTGAGTCTCCCAAGTTTGATTGGAATATATTTGATGGCTTTAATAACTTTCTTTGTTGCCCTCAAATGTCTAACATTTGGCCATAGATAGGCAGATTCCACATACTTCTTCGGCAGTGTCCAAAAATCAGGGATTTAAATCAAACCCCAGATGGCACAATAGACAGTTTTTCAACTTTAACTTCCTGTGGGTCATTAGTTTGATCCTTTCATTTTTATAGGCAAAGTGTAAAACTTTCAAGTATTTTAATGCATTCAGCAACTTTGAGTGAGCCTCCTGGTTCTACCATTAGGAACAGGGAGGAACTTAAATACCCGTTTTTTTGTATGGTTAGAGGTGTTAATGATATGGAGCTCATTTACTCTCTTTCCAACCTATCAATCTCCCTAATTTCAGGTCTGATTGACTTTGGCCCTAACCCTCTCTGTTGTTTCCCAGTTCCTTTGGTGTGTCGGAATTTTTCTCTGGTTGTGATTCTTTAGCTACCTTAGACCCCTTACCATTTGGAGAAAAGGCTTATGAATAGAAACATTCTTGAGGGAAAGAAGAACTAAAAATTACTTTTAAAAAAGTAACAGCTTTATTGAGATATAATTCATGTATACCATATAATTCATTGACTTAAAATGTTATGCATAGTAGTTTTGAATAGTTTCAGAGCTGTAAAACCATCACCACAATCAGTGTTAGAACATTTTCATCACTCCCAAAAGAAACCCTGTACCCACTTGAAACTGCCTTTTAAAAACAGATTTAGGACTATACTGCTCAGAAGAAAATCTTTTTTTCCCTCACTTGGTAGGAGACTGGATTAAGTCCTACAGGTAGTTTGAAAGTGTCTGCCTTAACATAAAAACAAACTTCGGGGCGCCTGGGTGGCTCAGTGGGTTAAAGCCTCTGCTTTCGGCTCAGGTCATGATCTCAGCGTCCTGGGGTCGAGGCCCGCATCGGGCTCTCTGCTCAGCAGGGAGCCTGCTTCCTCCTCTCCTTGTCTCTCTGCCTGCCTCTCTGCCTACTTGTGATCTCTCTCTCTCTGTGTCAAATAAATAAATAAATAAAATCTTTAAAAAACAAAAAAACAAACAAACTTCGTTTGTTATTAGTCTTTGAATGGGTGTTTAGCTGAATTTGACTTTGCCACTGGTAAATTGTAAATTGGTCACACGGGGAGCCATGAACCTCATCCACCTAGTTGTAGCTTTTAGTGAACTAATCAACAAAATTAATAGATTTTTAGAATAGAATGTGAGTGATAATATAAATACATGAGGCAGCTCAGTTTAAGATTTATACCTCCACTGGAAAAATTTCCCTACCGTTGCTAATAGGATTTGTTTTTAAACATGCAACCTAAACCTTTTTAAAGAGCAAAATGAACTAAGAATTCCCTTTGAAAAGTGTTAATGTTGTGTTAAAGTTGGGGTTAAAGCTTTCATTATTGAGATAGACTGATAAGAAAAAATTAGGAAAAATTTATTAGCCTTCAATTTCACTCTTTGTCTCTGAGGTACTTAACTTTCTTTATGACGTGTTAGCCTAAGTTTAAGAGTATTTCTGCTTGATAGATCAGCAGAACTTACTTGTTTAACTTGGGGGACAAAAAGTTCAGGATGTTTAGGATACTTTAATATGCAGATAGAAATCTTCCAGTGAGAGAATTTTCTTTTAAAAAGGAAAAAAAGGGGTGCCTGAGTAGCTCAGTCGTTAAGCGTCTGCTTTGGCTCAGGTCATGATACTAGGGTCCTGGGATTGAGCCCTGCATCAGGCTCCTTCCTTGCTCAGCAGGGAACCTGCTTCTCCCTCTCTTACTCTCCCTGTTTGTGTTCCCTCTCTTGCTGTTCTCTCTCTTTCAAATAAGTAAATTCTTAAAGAAAAGAAAAGAAAAAATACTGCAAACTATTGGATAAAAAAAATTGAATCTGGTTTATGTGCTGTAAATGGGATATTTTTCTAGACTTTTGTAATTTCTTGTTTTAATTGGACCACATTAAAAGTTGGTTATAGGAAACGATAAAGGGAGAACTTCATGTACCCACCCCCCCCACAATGAAAGTGCTAATTAGGTTCCTGGATTTCGGTTCCAGGAGGCCTGCTTGTGTTACTTCTTTCCCAAAGGCTGTGTATAGGTTTAAAAAACCAGGAACCTAAAAAAATCCTTGCTTTCCTTATTGTACAGATCTTTCAGCTTGATTTGTGTTGAGTTAGTGGTGTGATTTTTTTCCTTCCTAAGAGAATTAGATATTCTCTAGAGATTATGCTGTTATACCTGTTTTAAGTGCAGAACAACCTCAAAAAAAATTTTTTTTTTTTACCAACCTCAAAAAAAAAAAAAGTTAAGTGGAATAAATGTTGGGAATTGAGGCATCACCTGAGGCAAACTAATGAGTTCCTTTAGGGTAAGTGGATGGGTAGAGTGGTACTTTGGGAAAACCATAACATTTGGGCTCCTTCCATTTTGTTTTATATTAAAGCTTGAGAGGGGTGCCTGGGTGGTCAGTTGTTTAAGGGGCTGCTTTGGGATTAGGTCATGATCTCAGGGTCCTGGGATAATGGAGCCCCGCATTGGGGAGCCTGTTTCTCTCTCTCCCTTTGCCGTTCTCCCTACTTGTGCTCTCTCTCTGTCAGATAAGTAAATAATATCTTTAAAAAAAAATAAAGTTTGAGGAACTTGTAACTGGATTTTAAAATGTAATTTGTGAGAAACTTGTTTGAGACATGAGAATTGTTACGCAGCATAACAAGGACTTTTTTTAACTGCTGTGTCTTAGCATGGGATTAAAGAAAAAAATTAAATGAGATGCTACCTTCTTACACCTCCAGAAATACTTCCAAAAGTGCTGCTTTTTCTGTCATTAACTATTAGATGATTTCTATGGTGAATGTGCTTTTTACAACCCCCGTGTTTATGAACCAGACTAATGAGGAAAAGCTGCCGCCAGGGCAGTGGGACATTTCTGTTCCTTAATTGTGCGATGTTTGGAACAAAGATGTGGAATTTGACTAAATGCATTCCTATAAGTCCTTTTTTTTTTTTTAAACCTTCAGATCTTTCATCGTAGAACATTCCTCTTAAAGTATCTATCATTGCCTTACACCTTTAGACACGGTCTAGAGTTGTTCCATCTGTTTATCTGGTTTTTTTCTTTTCTTTATCATTTACCTTTCTTTCTAGACAGAAAGATTACTTTGTTCTGCCAGAGCTATCACTTCCAGTGTGTAAAGTCAAATTTTTTATTATGAAAGTACTCAAGCATATTCAAAAGCGTAGAGAATGTAGTCCCTTTTAGCTCTTTTCCTGGATATGGAAGAGCAGAAAGCAGATTAGTAGCATTGGGATTGAGAGTAAGCTAGTGCCTTCAGTTAGTTGTAAAGAACAATTTTGCTTAGGTTTTGTCTTATAAAGGGTATGAATGAGATTTGGACAGTTAGGAATGGGGTTTCTAGCCTTTAGTGAGTGATGATCTCTTTACCCAATTAGAATGGGGATTGTATTTCTCAATTTTTTTTTAAGATTTTTAAGTAATCTCTGTATCCAATATGGGACTCAAACCTACAACCTAGAGATCAAGACTCTCACGCTCCATTGACTGAGCCAGCCAGGCACCCCAGTATTTCTCAGTTTTAAGTAGTAACTTTGTTGCTTTATTACTCATTATTGGAACCTGTGCAGAAGTTTGACCATCTTCAGTCAACTCTTGGCACCCAAAAGTTTGGTGGTGGTGGTTGGAGGGCATTCTCTGCAAGCATCATTCCATTCTCTCCTATTTGCCTATTTCCCTGTCTGCCAGGCTATCTCAACTGTTCTCTCCCTTGGAGGACAAATTGTGGCAGTGTAGCTACTTCCTTGTAACGTGACTTGGGATAGGCATGTTAAAGTACTGTTTGCACTGACTACAATTGCTGTAGGGGAAAAGAATCTGAAATTTCTTCTGGAAAAGGAGTTTTAAGAAAATGAGAATCAGAGGGGTCTAATGAGTTGTTGCTTAGGTAGGTTCACTTTTCTGTGAAGAGTGGTAGTTTGGCCTTCAGCCTTGGTGCAGTTTCTGTTTCATTAGAATTGCTGATAAACATTTCTGTGGTGTCAAAATTTGGAAAGGGGCAATTTAAAACTCAGGTCATTGAAAAATATTTTCTGTCAGTAACCCCTTAAAATTTCATTGCTTTCCCCACCAAAATAATAACTTAATTCCTCAGATAGGAAACTAGTTAAACAACACCAGGCAGAAGATCACATAATGAATGGTTTTTAAGAACTTATTGATTCCGTTTCACTCGGTAATGTGTTATTTTACAATAGATGTAAAATTTAAGGAATATTTTGCATGGGTAAAAATAAGCTTTATCAAGGGGAGTGTATGTGCATTATTATTTTTTAAGTCTGTTCTTTTATTTTTTTTTAAAGATTCTATTAGAGTGAGACAGAGAGAGCGTGCGCGCGCGCGCGCGCGCATGAGCGGGGGGAGGGGCAGGGGGAGAGGGAGAAGCAGACTCCCCACTGAGCAGGGAGCCCAACTGGGGCTTGATCCTGGGACTCCAGGACATGACACCAGGACCATGACACTTAACCAAATGAGCCATCCAAGCATCCCTGAAGTCTCTTCCTTTATTATGTAAAAGAAGGAGTTGTGTGTTTCTAGATTTTAGAGCATAGGTGGGTAGAGTTCTGAGTCTAATTCTGTCGTGACCTTGGACAATGTCATTTTTCTCCAATGTATGCCTTCTCATCTGCTTTAAGGGGATCTGACACTGACCTAGGGCTGCTGTCCAGATTAATTAATTGATGGATTGCAAGGAGCTTAAATCCTAAAGCTTTATTTGTTCACTGCTAAGCAGAGTCTGGGGACAGATTTAGTGAGACAAGGGTTGTGCCAAATATGTATCTCTCCTTTTCCCCTACAGTGAAGGGATTTTTAAAAAGTGACACTTGAAAAGTAAAAAGCTCAGCATCAAGACTACAGTATACAGAATGTAATTCTTGTATTGGTCTAGATGAAGCTTGTCTATTCCTAGATATTTTTAAAAATTAGATTAAAATCTTTTTTCAAATAGAGCTGTTATAAACTATTTCAGAAAATTTGCAGGTGCATATGTTATGTGTGTCTTGTGTAGTGTGCATATTCAGGCAAGAGTTTGTATTAGGTGAGGTTTGTGTTAAAGATTTTATTTATTTGACACAGAGAGAGAGATTACAAGTAGGCAGAGAGGCAGGCAGAGAGACAGGGAGAGGAGGAAGCAGGCTCCCTGCTGAGCAGAGAGCCCCATGCGGGCCTCGATCCCAGGACACTGAGATCATGACCTGGGCGGAAAGCAGAGGCTTTAACCCACTGAGCCACCCAGGCGCCCTAGGTGAGCTTTGTGTTAAGAAATGTTTAAAATTATTTAAATTTCTCCTAGTATGAGGTGGCTGTGATGCTGTTGAAGCCCTGTAAATGGAGGGTGTTATATTTTACCTAACAATTTAAATAATCCCAATTCTTGCTAGGTAGGAAATTAAGTTAGTAGATTGAGTCTTTAAAATAATATTCCATAGTATTCTTCTTGTAAAGTGGGGAGAAAAGTAGAAGGTGGCAGGGAAAATGTTTATTTTGATCCTCAGGACAGAGCCAGATTGTATTTTATTCTTTAGTAACAATTAGGCAAACTTAAAAAAAAAAAAAAAAGCTGATGAGAATTCCCATACAAACCTGGATTCCTCAGTTTGTCCAAATATATCTTGTTATTGGACCTCATAACATTGCCTCTTACATAGACCCATATATACTGTTTGTACCAGTGTGGGGGGGGGTTGTTTGTTTTTGTTTCTGTTTTTGTTTTAAGAGAGAGCACTAATGTGGGAGGGGCAGAGGGTGAGGGAGACAAAATCTCAAGCAGACTCTGCACTGAGTGTGGAGCCTGCTGAGGCCTCGATCCCACGACCCTGAGATCACCACCAGAGCCAAAACCAAGAGTCAGAGGCTCGACAGACTGTGCCACCTAGGTGCCCCTGTTTTTTTTTGTTTGTTTGTTTGTTTGTTTTGTTTTTACCTTGGATCAAGCAGTTTATTCAGTATTGCTTCCTATATGTATTAAAAACACTCTCCAAGTGTGTTTAAACAACTTTTAAGTCTTTAAATGTTAGTATTTTAGTTAGGGAGCATGCACCTAGCCTAAGAGTTCTCTTCCAAGCTATGCTCCTTATGTGGCCTTAGGCAGATTTTTGTGCATTCCTGTGCTAATTCTTGCCATCTCACTGGCTTGACCAGATTGTAATGTTCAGAGAACTGAAGTTAAAAACTTGGTGTGTTTTGAGCACTTGGTTGGAGCTTTCATTAAGCTTGTATTCCTATGTGGCATACATACTCCAGACTAGATACTGAAATGTTACCATTTTACTCTAATCTTATAACTCCAGAAACAAAGAACAAATCCTTATCAAACCCACACAATTACAAGGTCTTTAAGGCAAGATCCTCCCAGGGTTGCCTTGGGTGGCTTCAGTCATTAAGCATCTGCCTTCTGCCCAGGTCATGATCCCTCCCAGTGTCTTGGGATCGAGCCGCATTGGCCTCCTTGCTCAGTGGGAAGCCTGCTTCTCTCTTTCCCATTCCCCCAGCTTGTATTCCCTCTCTCACGCGCGCGCTCTCTCTCTCTGTCAAGTAAATAAATAAAGTCTTAAAAAAAAAATCCTCCCAGTTTTCTTTGTGGTTGTACCAACTCATCATTTGGTGATATTTAAACCAGATGGTAATGTCTCATCTTTGCCAGTCTTTAACTTGGTGGGAAGAGATGGGGAGAGCAGGATTTCTTATGATTTGTATTATGGTATCTTAGTTGTGGGACAGGGGTGAGGGAGTGGAGATGAGAGAGGTCTACAAAGATAGACTTTGGAGTATAATTTCCATTTTGTAAAATTTCAAGTATTCAAGTATTCCAAGCTTTTCTTCTCCCAGAGAGGCTCTTATCCAGTGGTATGATGTATTTGGGTTAAACAGAATAGCCACCAGATTTTCCAGTAGGAGGCTGGCTTCGGGATTTGTGTAGAGTGCGGGTTTAGGGTTTTTAAAAATTGTGCTTCATGGGTGCCTGGGTGGCTCAGTTGTTAAGCGTCCACCTTCGGCTCAGGTCATGATCCCACTGTCCTGGGATTGAGCCCCATATCAGGCTCCCTGCTCAGCGGGGAGCCTGCTTCTCCCTCTCCAGCTCCCCTGTGCTTGTGTTCCCTCTCTCGCTATCTCTGTCATAAATAAAAACTTAAAAAAAAAAAGAAAAATTGTCATTAAAGAAAAAACTGTGCTTCATGGCAGTCCATTCTACTGGGTTCCTTTTCTTTCACCACTTTTTTTCACTGCTTATCTTGTGGCTTTTCTCATTTTCCATTTATAAAATATATCTTTGACTCATAATAGTTGCTTATCAAGATTTTTTTTTGAGAAGAACAGTTTAGAATTTGACTTAGGATCCAACTTAATTTGTTTTTGGAGGTTGGTATTAGCTAGCTAAGAAGTGAAAACTTCAAGAGAACAGATTCATGGAAAGAATACTAGAGTAGGAAACAAAACATTTGCCTTCTGGTGTGTGTTCCATTGTTAATGTGTTATCCTTGAGCTGTTAGCTTTAAGAGGGTCATGACTATTCTCAGAGCTTCTTACTCCATTAAACTCCCCTATAAAATGGGGATTAATGCTGGCCCTGCTTTACATAGTGAGTCCTAAAAGAGATAAGTAAACTTGCTTAAAGTCACCTGACTTTTATGTGGTAGAGTAAGGATTTGAATCTAGAGTTAGTGCACTTCAACCACTATTTATATTGCCTCATATATCCATAGTAAAGATACAGTTGTGATTAATGAGACAGTTGATGGGAAATTGTGAATCTTTTATTTTCTTTTTTTTTTTCAGATTTTATTTATTTGACACAGAGAGATCACAAGTAGGCTGAGAGGCAGGCAGAGAGAGAGGAGGAAGCAGGCTCCCCGCCGAGCAGGGAGCCCGATGCGGGCCTCGATCCCAGAGGACCCTGAGATCACGACCTGAGCCGAAGGCAGAGGCTTTAACCCACTGAGCCACCCAGGCGCCCTCTTTTATTATTTTCTTATTGGTGATTTTATTATCTGTATTATTCTTTTGCTATATGTTTCCTATTCTGGTATAGGCTACTCTTTTTTTTTTCTGATGGACTCAGCAAAAAACATTTTTGTTATTTAGTTCTTGCTGCTAACGTATGACAGTTTTACAGATAAGGAAACTGTGCTGAGAGAAGTTAAGTGACTTTTCTAAGGTGAAAACGTGTTTTTGTTTTTTAAGATTTATTTATTTGAAGAGAGAGTGAGCGTGCGCTAGTCGGGTAGGGGCAGTGGGCGAGGGCAGATTCCCAACTGATCGTGGAACCTGATGCTGGACTTGATCTCAAGACCCTGAGATCATGACCTAAGCCGAAATCAAGAGTTAGACAGACGGTCAACCAACTGAGCCACCCAAGCGAGCCCCCTAAGATAACACAGCTCTTAAAGGACAGATTAGAAACTTCCAAACCATAGCTTTACTTCCAGCCTCACTGTTCTTCCGTCTTATACACAGTGACTCTCTTAATAAGTCCCGCAAATTAGCCAGCTCTTCTCATCTCCCCTCACAGGCTTTTTGGCAAGAAGAGTGGTTTTCCCTAAGCTTTCTTCTCACCATCCAAACACAACTGAAGGGAAATCAATAAAATTATTAATGATTTCAAATGATACTAAAATACCTTTTCATTTTTAGTCTATTTGTCTCTAAAATTCATTTATGAAAATTTAAATAAATCTATATCTTTATTTTTTAATTCTCATTCTTTTAGTTTATTAATATGTATGAGCTTTGCATTTCATATACTGTTGGTTGCTAAGCTCATTTGTATGGAAACTCCTGGCTCATCAATTTCAGCAACCACCCAGGTTCAATGGAAGAGTATCCATTAAGCCTTAGGTCCCCCTGAATGTCACCCTAACTCCCATCAAAATCATCCTGGGCTCCACCCCAGAATTGAATTAGAATTTCATGGGATGCCCATGTGTTTGAATTTTAAGAAGTTCCTCTGGTCATATTTATTTGTTTATTTAAAGATTTTACTTATTTTTGAGAGAGAGAGAAAAAAATGGGGGTGGGGGGAGGCTAGAGGGAGAAGCAGATTTCCTGCTGAGCAGGGATTCTGACACATGACTGGATCCTAGGACCTTGGATTCATGACCTGAGCTAAAGGCAGGTGCTTAACTGACTGAGCCACTCAGGTGCCCTCCTCTGGTCATTTAAAAACCCACTTAGGTTTATGAACTGGTTTTAGATAGTTCCCTGATGAGGTTTAGGCAGGTGTTAATAAGGTATTCTCTATCTATTGACTTTGAATTAGCAGAATTTCTCAACTCTGCTACCAGAAACTAAGGAATCTTTTTTTTTCAGGTCTGGTGAATGAAGAAATGAATTGGGTCCTTGGGTTTGGTTGTAGATTCAGTTCAGTACATTTTAGGATTTTTATTACTCGAGGCGCCTGGATGGCTCAGTCGTTAAGCGTCTGCCTTCAGCTCAGGTCATGATCCCAGGGTCCTGGGTTCGAGTCCTGCATTGGGCTTATTGCTCAGCGGGAAGCCTGCTTCTCCCTCTCCCTCTGCTGCTCCCCCTGCTTGTATGTTCTCTCTCTGTCAAATAAATAAACAAAATCTTAAAAAAAAAAGATTTTTATTACTCATTTTTAGAGAGAAGAGTACAAGTGAGGGAAGGGGCGAATGGGGAGGGAGAGGGACAAGCCTACTCCACACTGAGCTCTGAGCGGAGCATGACATGATCCTGAGACCATGACCTGAGCCTAAACCAAGAGTTGGATGCTCAACCAACAGAGCCACCCAGGCACCCTAGTTCAGTACATTTATTGATGTATCAGTAAGTGCCAGGCATTGTGTTAAGGTTTTTAATGTTCTAGAAATGAATTAAACAGGGCGCCTGGGTGGCTCAGTGGGTTAAAGCCTCTGCTTTCGGCTCAGGTCATGATCTCAGCGTCCTGGGATCGAGGCCCGCATCGGGCTCTCTGCTCAGCAGGGAGCCTGCTTCCTCCTCTCTCTCTCTGCCTCTCTGCCTACTTGTGATCTCTCTCTCTCTGTGTCAAATAAAGAAATAAAATCTTAAAAAAAAATGAATGAAACAGCTTTGACTTAAAGGAATTCGTAGTCTACTGGTGAGAAAGATCTACAGCTCGATTATATGGTGTGACATGTGCAAGTAATGGACACTGTATATAGTATGGTTGAAGATACTACAGTTGGGGGGATGTAGAGGTAGATAAATATAGGGAGAGGAGGCTGCCTGGGATGTCTGGGAGGGCTTTGGATTAGGGCAAGATTGGGGGAAGATATAGGGGTGTAGAATGAGAATGAGAATCTGGCAGAACCTCCAGAAACATTAACGTTTATAGAAAGAAGAGGATCTAGTTGTAGGCTTCAGGAAAAGCGCTAGGGGAAAAAGGTTTGTTGAGAGTTGGTATTGGAGACTTATATGATCTTATGGTGATGATTTTCTTAAATCTCAGCTCTAGACACAGCTGTGAAATCCTTTATTTAAAACCTGGAAAAGTAGGTAATAGAAGAGTTTTTATAGAGTTTGTCCCTTTGATACCAGGCAGCCATTCAAATGAGGACCAGTTTTATCAGATTGCAATTTCCGCATATTTTAGGTTAAAGTGGGTTATCTTTTAAATCAAATTATTATTAAATGTGGCAATAAATGTGAAATAAAGCAGTTGATGGTACTGTCTCTACAATAATAACAGCATGGTTTTTGAGATATATCATAGGATAAATGTAAGACCTTTGAAGATAAGACCTATTTATCTACCATTGTAAGTTGAGCATGCCTGTGTTAGTGCATCCTTTTCTCTTTCAAATAGGAGATCTGTCTAGCCTTGAAACATGGTTAGAATTATAGTATATTGAGTAGAATTGCATGTTGCCCTTATATAAATATTAAGTGATCAGGCAGTGGGATGAATGGAGCAGCTTCCTAGCAATTCCTGTTCAAATCCAGGCTTCAGTCTTTTACTTCAGATATGGCTGTTAGGGATCATATAGGTTCTAAAATTATTTCCTCTTTTAACATTAGGCTTGCAGCTAATTGTAGCAGGGCTAAATAGCTGTTAAATATTTGCATCTAGTGAAATGAATGGCTTACTATTTATGTTTTTTTTTTAGTACAGTTGCCAAATGTGTCTTCAAATGGAACATCAAGTGAAAACGAAGATTTTGTGGTCTTCTAGTATCTTCTCAGAGACTCAGATAGATTTGTAGTATAGTTACTGTCCCTTTTGTGACCCTGATTTTGAATCTTGGAGTGTCCAGTTTGTGAAGTATTAAAGTTGTAGAACATGTGTTTACAAATTCAGCAAGGCCTTCAAGATAGGGTGTGGGCTGTTTACCTTTCCCTGCCCTTGGTGCCCAGGTGGGTTTGGGTGTTGCTGAGGGGAAGGTTGTAGGGGCAGAGTCCAGCCTTTTTCCTCAACCCCTTCCACTGACAAATCATTTCTGGAACCTTTCTCTGAAGTATGTCATTTTTTCTTAACCTTGGCACCCTCACTTTTCTATCATAAATTGTCTTTTCCTCACTGGGATCCTACTTATGAAAAGAAACAGAATCAAAACTACTTCATTAAATTTCCTTGGGGGAGAAACTCTGGCAGTATAGCTACTTGACTGTATTGAAGTGATATTTGTGCCAGTTATAATTGCTGTAGGGGAGAAGAATCTGGAATTTCTTCTGGTTCCATTTGGTGACTTTTGTGTCATGAGAGGTCTTTGAATGATCTGAAAGAAATAATGCTTTCCTCTTAAATTTTCATGATTGACCTATCATGATGTCAGCCTGTTTGAGTGGAAGATGATTTGTACTCTGGGGGATTTAGCTTTCTTATGATCCTTCTGGGTGATTTTTAAAAGGATGCTTCCATATAGAGGCATATAGAAAAACTTTGGGAGATATGCCAAAAATTTGTATGAATCACTTCAGTTGGTAACTTTGGGTAGGGGTAGACATCTGTTAGGGACATTTTGAAAGAGTAA
Organism: Ailurus styani; assembly: GCA_002007465.1. NCBI lineage: Eukaryota > Metazoa > Chordata > Mammalia > Carnivora > Ailuridae > Ailurus > Ailurus styani. Next base: position 3,844,710 of record LNAC01000043.1, read on the forward strand.
GGTCTTCATGTGATCTTGTATTCCCTTACTCTTATTGTTTATAAACAAGATGGTACTTAGCTTGTTCTTTTAAGTGGCCTGGAAAGGAAACCATCTTTTTGAAGTTTTGGGAGGACCATTTTCCATGGTATTTTCACATGGTTTTGTCAGTAATAAATATAAGTCATTTAGAGGTCCTGCGAATACAGATTATTGTTACCAAGTTTTATTAAAAGTGGTGAAAGGGGGTACCTGGGTGGCTCAGTTGTTAAGCCTCTATCTTCAGCTCAGGTCATGTTCTCAGGGTCCCGGGATCGAGCCCTGCATCAGGTTCCCTGCTCCGTGGGAGGCCTGCTTCTCCCTCTCCCACCCCCCCAGCTTCTGTTCCCTCTCTCACTATGTCTCTCTCTGTCGAATAAATAAATAAAATCTTAAAAAAAAAAAAAGTGGTGGAAGAGAGAGGCACCTGGGTGGCTCAGTCAGTTAAGCATCTGCGTTTGGTTTGAGTCATGATCCCAGGATTCTGGGATCAAGTCCCGAGGTGGGCTCCCTGCTCCATGGGGAGTCCACTTCTCTTTCTCCCTCTCCCCCTCTGCCCCAGCATGTGCTCTTTCTCCTGTCTCCCTCTCTCTTGAATTAAAAAAAAAAAAAAGTGGTTAAAGAGGACCTTACTGGGACTGATGCTTAAAAAGTATCATGGCATGTCCCTCTTTTACCAGTGTTTTCATTTACTAATAGATGCTTCTCCATAGAAAATAGTGCTTGCACACTTAATATTCTTTTAAATAAGATGTCTGTAAAACTGTAAACTGATGGCTTTTAGCAGGCCCTGTCAATTATAGGCATTACAATTTTAACAAAAGTCCTTAATATTTTAGTACAACTGTTTTATTTTGTTTTGTTTTTAATTTATTCATTTGAGAGAGAATGAGCAAGAAAGAGCACTAGTGGGGGGGAAGGGCAGAGTGAGAAGCAAACTCCCCTACTGAGCAGGGAGTCCCAACTGGGGGCTGCATCCTAGGACCCTGGGATCATGACCTGAGCTGAAGGCAGACACTTAACCAACTGAGCCACCCTGGTGCCCCTTTGGTACCACTGTTAATCGTCTCTGTATGTTTGCAAATGATTATTTTGTTAGTTTCAGGATCTTTTTGGTGGTAGGGTTTTTAGGAAAGACTGGGTTGACATTGGTATACCTTTTCTAAAAATACTGGCATTACACAAATAGGTCAAGAAATCATTGTTAGCAAATAGAGAAAACACTTAAAGGGACTGCTTTTAAAATCTGGATGAATAGAGTTCCTTGGAGGGACAGATTGGTTGGGAATTCTGTAGGGATTAGGATTATTAAGAGTTGTTTCCAGGGTTTGGATTGAGGACTGACTCTTGAAGTGTTCTTGAGACCTTTTCAGCAGGTCCAAGGGAACTTCCTCTTTTCAACTAAATATATGTAACCAGATTTTCTTGATATACGTTAAGCCAAAACAATATACTACAGCTGGTTGATTATAGAAGAAGAAATGAAATTCCAGCTCCTTCTTTCCTCCCTCCCTCCCTCCCCCTCTCTGTTTCTCTCTTTCTTTTCCTTCCTTCCTTCCTTCCTTCCTTCCTTCCTTCCTTCCTTCCTTCCTTCCTTCCTGTCTTTCCTTTCTTTCTTTTCTTTCCTTTCTTCCTTTCTTTCGATTTTACTTATTTGACAGAGATAGAGAGATAGCCAGAAAGGGAACACAAGCAGGGGGAGTGGGAAGGCAGATGCCCAACGACTGAGCCCACCCAGGCGCCCCCCCCATCTTATTTCTATTTAGCCAGACATTAAAGAGATTTGCAAAATATATGCAACATAAAACAATGCCATTCTTTTATTTTTTGATTATTATTAAATGGATTTATTTAAAACATGTTATTTTTAAAGTTTTTATTTATTTAAGTAATCTCTACACCCAAAGTAGGGCTCCAACTCTGGACCCCAGGATCAAGAGTAGCGTACTCTTGGGGCGCCTGGGTGGCTCAGTGGGTTAAGCCTCTGCCTTTGGCTCAGGTCATGATCTCAGGGTCCTGGGATCGAGGCCCGCATCAGGTTCTCTGCTCGGCGGGGAGCCTGCTTCCTTCTCTCTTTCTGCCTGCCTCTCTGCCTACTTGTGATCTCTCTCTCTCTCTCTGTCACATAAATAAATAAAAATATATTAAAAAAAAAAGTAGCATACTCTTTCAACTGAGCCAGCCAGGTGCCCATAGAATATTTTAAACTTCTGTTGTCATCAAAGTGAATAGATACAAGCTATATGGACTAAAGCTCTTTGAGGTCCTCAATTTTAAGAGTTTTTAAAGAGGTCCATGGGACACCTGGGTGGCTCAGTTGGTGAAGCATCTGCTTTCAGCTCAGGTCATGCCCCCAGGGTCCTGGGATCGAGTCCCACATCAGGATCCTTGCTCAGCTGGGAGCCTGCTTCTCCCTCTTCCTCTCTCTGTCTTTCTCTCTCTGACAAATAAATGAATAAAATCTTTAAAAATAAAGGCGTCCTAAGACCAGAAATTTGCGAGTTGTAGTCATAAGAGAAACTTAGTTCTGCAAAGGCCTCAATAGAAATAAATCTAGGATCTAGGCATCTGTAAGAGGTACATTGATTGCAAAGGATGTTACAAAACCAGGAGTAGAGGGTTTGGTAAGAACTTCAATTATCTGTGAAATGAAGTGAAATGAAAATTTAAAAGTGTTGCCTAAAGGGAAAACAATCAGCTTTCCCATATAACTAATATCAACTAAAATGTAAGAAAGTAGGCCTTTTGGTCTTATTTTGTTATTAGTTTTATAACATTTATAATAAACAGATATGATTGTGTTTTTTCTTTTTTTTTTTTTAAGTATTTATTTGAGAGAGAGTGTGTGTATGTGTGCATAAATAAGCATGCACGCATGAGTTGGGGGGAAGGGCAGAGAGGGAGGGAGAAGCACCCGACTCCGTACTGGATCCCCAGGACCCAGAGAACATGACCTGAGCTGAAGGCATATGCTTAACCAACTGAACCACCCAGGTGTCCCTGTTTTTGCTGGTTTTCTTAAAGATTTTATTTTTATGTAATCTCTACACCCAAAGTGGGACTTGAACTTACAACTCCGAGATCAAGAGTTGCATGGTCCTCTGACTAAGCTAGCTAGGCACCCCCATGTGTTTTCTTTCCTTCTTTCTTTTTCTTTCTTTTCTTTCTTTCTTTCTTTCTTTCTTTCTTTCTTTCTTTCTTTCTTTCTTTCCTTCCTTCCTTCCTTCCTTCCTTCCTTCCTTCCTTCCTTCCTTCCTTCCTTCCTTCCTTTTAAAGATTTATTGATTTATTTGTCAGAGAGAAAGTACAAGCAGGAGGAACAGCAGGCAGAGGGAGAAGCAGGCTCCCCCCTGAGCAAGGATCTCAATATGGGACTCAATCCCAGGACCCTGGGATCACAACCCAAGCCGAAGGCAGACACCCAACCTACTGAACCACCCAGGCATCCCTGTGTTTTGCTTCTTGAAAGCTGTCTTTGGGGTCAGAAGTTTGGAACATAAAACATAAAAATTGATCCAAGTAATTTAAATTGACTTAATATTTTTAAGAACTGTTAGATTTACAGAAAAATTGTGTAGAGTTCCCATATATTCCTTCACCTAGTTTCCCCTTTTATTAACATCTTACATTATTATGACATATTTGCTATAATTAATGAACTGATGCTGTTATTAACTAAAGTCCATGCATCTTATTTATATTTCCTTAGTTTTTAGCTAATATTCCTCTTTTGTTGCAGGATCTCATTCAGGGTACCACATTATATTTAGCTGTCATGTCTCTAGGCTTTTTTAAGCTGTTGCAGTTTCTTAGACTTTGTTTCTGATGAACTTGACAGTTTTGAGGAGTACTGAATGGGGATATTGTAGGATGTCCCATTGTTGGAATTTATCTCTTATTTTTCTCATGGTAAGACTATGTATATGGGCAACTGATTTTTTAAAATTTGTTGTTTATTTATTTTTAAGATTTTATTTTTGAGTAATCTCCACACTTGATGTGGTTCTCAAACTCATGACCCTGAGATCGAGTCACATGCTCCACTGACTGAGCCAGCCAGGCACCCCTGATTTTTTTTTAAAGGGGACATCTATCCTTGTAATCTTGTCTATTAAAGGACTTATAAAAACTGAGAATTTTTGTATCACCATAATGAACATAAACCCTGTGCCACAACATGAGGCTCATCTCATTTGATAGACTTATTCATTTCTCAATAAGGAGCCTGATGTGTTTTTACTAAACTATTCTCTTTGTTTACAAAGTCTGGTCATCAGGTTTTCTTCATTGACACATTTTTACCAGTCAGACCTTTTGACTTTATACTTTTTAGCTTTGTAGAGATGTTTAACATTAACTTTTGTGACTAGAATTTTTACTTGTTCAGTAACATTTATTGAACATCCTCAGTACTGTTCTGTGAAGGTAGTTTTAATTTTAAATTCCTCCTTAAAATAATTTTTACACTTATATACATATATATGTAGCTAATATCTATCTGTAGAGCCAGAATAAACTGTCGTTCTTTTTTTTTTTTTTAAGTTTTATTTATTTATTTGAGAGAGAGAGCGCGCGCAAGTGAGCACGATCAGGGGGAGAGGCAGAGGGAGAGGGAGAAGCAGGCTTGATGTGGGACTCAATCCCAGGACCCTGAGATCATGACCTGAGCCGAAAGCAGAGGCTTTAACCCACTGAGCCACCCAGGCGCCCACTCAAGTCTTTATTAAGGTTGAAGGGCTCCTGGGTGGCTCAATTGGTTAAGTGTCTGACTCTGGATTTCTGCTAGGGTCATGATTTTAGGATTGTGGGATTGAGCCCCGTGTCAGGCTCCATGCTGTGTGCTGCATGTGGTGCCTGCTTGGGATTCTCTGTCTCTGTCTCCTTCTGTCCCTCCTCACCAACACTCCCCCCCCCATACCGAGCTCTCTCTCAAATAAATAGCCCTTTAAAAAAAATCTTTATTCAGGTTGATAAATCTTGGCGTGCTCAACTGAAAATTTTTCTGACTTGCCTTAAAATACAGAAATTCTTTGGTTCCTTAAAATTTTGCACTATAGTTTTGTGTTAATATGTTGATAACCTAGAAACCGATAACCTAGAAACAGACTGGATTAAAACACAAAGTTTAGGGCTCCTGGGTGGCTCAGTGGGTTAAAGCCTCTGCTTTCGGCTCAGGTCATGATCTCAGCGTCCTGGGATCGAGGCCCGCATCGGGCTCTCTGCTCAGCAGGGAGCCTGCTTCCTCCTCTCCCCGTCTCTGCGTGCCTCTCTGCCTACTTGTAATTTCTCTCTCTGTGTGTCAAATAAATAAATAAAACCTTTAAAAAAAAAAAGCTTAAAAAAAACCCCAACAAAACACAAAGTTTAGCTCTGCTGCATTGGATTAAAAATCCTTTGAGTGCATTTGTTCTGTGATGACTGGCTTTATTTATTTATTTATTTATTTATTTATTTATTTTAAAGATTTTTATTTATTTCACAGAGGGAGAGA
>LNAC01000043.1:3850297-3874331 GCA_002007465.1 Ailurus styani
CCTCGATCCCAGGACCCTGAGATCATGACCTGAGCCGAAAGCAGAGGCTTTAACCCACTGAGCCACCCAGGCGCCCATGACTGGCTTTAATAGAGCATATGCAATTAAAAAATACATTGGTCCTTAGTTAATGTTATTCTCTGTAAACTAACCAGAATGAGCTTTTGACTTTTTTTTTTTAAGATTATGTATTTATTTGAGAGCAAGAGAGAGAGAGAACACGAGCAGGGGGAAGGGTAGAGGAAGAGGGAGAAGCAGACTCCCGGCCGAGCAGGGAGCCTGACATGGGACTCCATCCCAGGACCCTGAGATTATGACCTGAGCCAAAGGCAGGGGCCCAGCCAACTGAGCCACCCAGGCGCCCCTTGACATTGATTTTTAAAAATTAGCTTTGTCTGCAGAGTCCAAGAACCAGCGTTTGTAATAGCCTTTGTAAAGTATATACTTTCTCATTTTTCTGAGTGTTCTCAAAATGGTGATAGCTTCTCTGTATTTAGAAAGATTGAGACAGTATTCTGTTATGTGGATGCTACTTGGGGATCATTTGCTGAGTGAATTTTCATGGAGTTTTTGAAAAATCCTTAGCATCCTATGAAAGTTATTCTCCCACTGGTCAATTTTATTGCACATTTCTCTCAGTTAAATGTACTGTAAGTTGTTGCTCAGTTAGTGCTGGGACTAAGGAAAATGTTTGCTTGATGTTTCCCAGGCCTCTGACGATTTTGAAGCTTCAACTTCCATTTAATTGCCTTCCCAAGGCAATTTCTTTAGTGCTTAGGAAAATAATTGAACTTTTAAATAATAATTAATAATAATACATAATAATAAATAAGCCTTTCGAAATGAAGGCTTTAAAAAGATTTATTTATTTCAGTGAGGGGGGGAGGAGCAGAGGACGAGGGAGAGAGAAACTCAAGCAGACTCTGTGCTGAGTGTGGAGCCTGACATGGGGCTCAGTCCTATGACCCTGAGATCATGACCTGAGCCTAAATCAAGAGTTGTTCCCTTGGGGCGCCTGGGTGGCTCAGTCGTTAAGCATCTACCTTTGGCTCAGGTCATGGACCCAGGGTCCTGGGATCAAGCCCCACATTGGGGGTCCCTGCTTTTCGGGAAAGCCTGCTTCTCCCTCTTCCACTTCCCTGCTGGTGTTCTCTCTCTCTGTCAAATAAGTAGATAAAATCTTAAAAAAAAAAAAAAAAGAGTTTTTCCCTTAATCGACTAAGCCACCCAGGCACCCCTAAAAGCCATTTTAGTTTTAAAAGTGAGTGAATCTTAGCAGGGAATTTATATGGGATGCCTTGCAATCTATGAACTCTTAAAACACCTAGTTAGTATGGAAATGCTGTTTTTATGTTAGAAAAATGATTTGTGAACCATTTTATTGTTAGGGGCTAAAAATTTTGGTAGATTATATGGTATCCCCTTTAGGTACTTAAGTGTCAAACCCAAAATTATCACACTGTTATTAAATGGTTTCTTTCCTTTTTTTTTTTTTTTTTTTTTTAAAGATTTTGTTTATTTATTTGAGAGAGAGAGCGAGCGTGAGAGGGAAGAAGGTCAGAGGGAGACGCAGACTCCCCATGGGAGCCCCATGCGGGACTCGATCCTGGGACTCCGGGATCATGACCTGAGCCGAAGGAAGTTGCTTAACCACCTGAGCCACCTAGGCACCCCTCTGTCCTCCTTTGATGGCTTTTTCGCCAATGTAAAAGTTACAGCTCATCAAGGCCAGACTCAGCCAATGATATCTTAATTCTGATACTTCAGTGAGCATTACAAATAATACGTAATTCTTTCATTGTAGTAAAACTTTGCAGCTGACAATGAAAGTCTTGAAACTAAATGACATTATCCCATTTTCCCTCATTGTTTGTAACTAGAAGAAGCGACAGTTTTCAGCTGTGTTTAATGAAGGAATGATCTTCTGAAAGAGTTTTAGTTTTTAGCATACTATACCCTACTGTGTGAACTTCCTTAGTGATAGATATGTACTGTTTTCTTCTTGATGCTTTATTTTTAGGATTCATTTTAGTTGAAAAAGCTTCAGTATAAAGTAAGCATAAATTATATAATAAATACATATACACACATACACACAAAGACATAACTCATTGTAATATATAAAACTTTAATATATAGATGAAATGAAATTAATTTCTCTATCATTGTGTTTTGGGATTAGAAGACCTATTTGGAAAAGAAAAAGGCCTACTTGGTTAATCAAGGGATGTCCTACATTACCCTTAAGTCTTAGTTTATAAAATTCTCAGGCCATGCGGAGAGTATGTTAATCATTTACTTGTATATTCTTACATATTATCTTTGATACATTTTTGGTGAAAAGAAAGCCTACAGTTTTTATGAGGTATTAGAGAGCAAAGCTCTGAGCAACATAAAGTCTTCCTATTAGCCTGTGATAGAATATTGAACAATGTGATTTTCTCCCACTACAGTGTGTTCTGTACAATTAAACACATTGCATTCCTTATCTTTAGTTATCAAGCCAAACAAAAACAAATCGCTTTCATCTTTCTGACCCAGGATGGAGTAGGTAGTATTTTAAAGTTGATTAACAAAAGTATAGTATTTCTCTAATTACCAGCTGACATTGGAACAGTCTTTAGTCTTTGTGGAAGAGTCAGTATGACGACATAAAATACTTGAAAGCCTTATCTGTGATGGCCTTTTTAAACAGGTAGTGCTGCCATTTTTTTCTTTTTTTCTTTTTTTTGTTTCTTTTTGGTGTTCTAATAGTAAATAGCTTTGTACCAATTTGTAATCTGCATTTTTTCCTTATTAAAAGAAATTGTGAAATGTAATCTTTTTAACATAATAGTTTATCAGGTATTGCTGGTGGGCACTTTTTACTGAAGTCTCCCTGTCATGAAAACAAAACCTTGGGCGCCTGGGTGGCTCAGTGGGTTAAAGCCGCTGCCTTCGGCTCAGGTCATGATCCCAGGGTCCTGGGATCGAGGCCCACATCGGGCTCTCTGCTCAGCGGGGAGCCTGCTTCCTCCTCTCTCCTCTCTCTCTGCCTGCCTCTCTGCCTACTTGTAATCTCTCTCTCTCTGTCAAATGAATAAAATAAAATCTTTAAAAAAAAAACAAACCTTGTTTTACTTTTTTTTATTTTGTTTTTTTTTTTTAAAGTAAGCTCTGTGCCCAGCATGGGGCCTGAACTACGACCCAAAGATCAAGAATTGCATGCTCCATGAACTGAGTCAGAGTCGGCCAGGTGCCCCAGACCTTGTTTTACTTTTAAACTAAAAGTAATCAATAGTAATAAAAATTCTAATAATACAGATTTGAAATAACAGTAATCTCTTTCCCCCTCCTATTATGAAAGTTTTTAAAATTTACATACATGTAATACTGTCTGCACGATTTTACGTTTTAGTTTTTTTTACTCATTCAATCTTGGCTGTCTTTCTATATTTAGAACATGTCGATTTTTTTTTTATTGCAGCTGCAGAGTGTTTTATTGCTATTTAGAGNTTATTTTATTTTATTTATTTTTTTTTTTTTTAAAGATTTTTATTTTTTTATTTATTTCACAGAGGGAGAGAGATCACAAGGAGGCAGAGAGGCAGGCAGAGAGAGAGAGGGGGAAGCAGGCTCCCCGCCGACAANTAATACTGTCTGCACGATTTTACGTTTTAGTTTTTTTTACTCATTCAATCTTGGCTGTCTTTCTATATTTAGAACATGTCGATTTTTTTTTTATTGCAGCTGCAGAGTGTTTTATTGCTATTTAGAGATGTGTCAACATTTACTTACCTTACTCTTCACTGATAGATACTAAGGGTTTTTGTCTTTGAGATTTTTTTTTTTTTTTTTAAGTAATCTCTATCCCTGATGTGGGGCTTGAACTTAAACCCTGAGATCAAGAGCCTCATGTTCCAACCACTGAGCCAGCCAGGTGTCCCAATAGTAAGGTTTTAAGTTAAAACAATTCTGCAGTAAATTTCTTTTTCTCTGTATATTTGGTGTTGTGAGTGGTAACAAATATTTGTAAATTCTCACCTGAGGAATTGCTGGGTCAATAGACCTTTAAAATTTTGATGCTTTCTAATTGACCTCTAAATACACCATACTAATCATCAGGGTCCACATTTCCTCACATATTGCTAATACTGGTGGTGTGTATATTTTAAATCATTGCTAACCTAGTAGGTAAAAACAAGGGCATCTTGTGTATTTTTTGAATTTTGAGTAAAGTTGGACACCAGTCTTTTTACAGCTAGCCATTTTTTTTCGCTAACTACTAACACAATTTGTCCATTTTTCTATATTTTCTTATTTATTGGTATGAGTTCTTCATAAATCTAAAATTTTTAAATGCTGTATTATATTCAGTGTTGTTATATCAGTCATCTTTCTAACATTATACTGCAGTTAATTTCATGCACGTATTTTGAGTCCGGATGAATTGTTTTCTTAGAACAAACTTCTGGGTATGAAATAAGGTAAAAAGACTATGAACTTCCTTGTATTGTTTTCTTAATCCAAAATAATTTATTTAATATGTAATAGATGTTATTTAATGTATGTTATATATTTCAGGTTGTATTTCAAATGGCTAAGGAAGTAAAAGAAAATCACTTATAATCCTGAATCCTACCACCAAAGACAACCACTATTAACCGTTTTGCTATGTATCTTTCCAGTGTTATACTTTTATATTGTATAGCCTGCTTTTCTTTTTCTCCTTAATGAATATAAGGAACGTCTTTCAATGTCAATAAATAGGGCTATACCACAGCATGATTTTTGTCTTTTTGCTTTTTTAAATGCGTTAAAATATTACAATATGCATAATAAAGAATTTACCACTGTAATAATTTTAAGGGTACAATTCAATGACATTAGTGCATTCATAACCATTAACACTAATCCATCTCCAGAACTTGTTCATATTCCAAACTGAAACTCTGTACTTAATTAAAACAGCATAATTTTTCCTTTTTAAGATTTATTTATTTATTTGAGAGAGAGTACATGTGCACGAGTACAAGCAGGTGGAGCAGCAGGCAGTGGGAGAGGAAGAAGCAGGCTCCCTGTTGAGCAAGGAGCCCGATGTGGGACTCGATCCCAGGACCCTGGGATCATGACCTGAGCCAAAGACAGCCGCTTAACCAGCAGAGCCACCCAGGCACCCACACTAATACAGCATAATTTTTATTCCTTTAGCTGTTGTCCTATTGTGGACATTTAAGTTTGCAGTTTTCTCTACTTACAGGTAGCATAATATTTTCCTTGTCTGATTATTTCCTCATGATAGCAGTTCTTCTAAGAATCTGTAGCAGTAGATATGTTAAGGATGATTCTTAAAATTAGTCTTGAATGGCAGTCTTCACCACCACCCCCAAACTTATCTTTAATTTTATAATAAAAATTAAGGTAACTAGGAGGTTACATATAAAAATATAGCTTGTGGATGTTTTGATGTTAATATAGCTATTTTGTAAAAAGATTGCTTTTATGGAATAGAGGGATTTTGATTCTTTCAAAGTCAGTGATTTTTTTGGAGGACTCCTATCTGGCTCAGTCTGAAAAGCACATAACTTTTAATCTTGGGGTCATGATTAAGTGAGTTTGAGCCCTGCGTTGGGGGCAGAGATTACTAAAAATAAATGAACTTTATTTTCTTTACTTTTTTAAAGTATTTGTTTTTTAGGTTTTTTTAAACATTTTATTTATTTATTTGACAGAGAGAGACAGCAAGAGAGGGAACACAAGCACGGGGAGTGGGAGGGGAGAAACAGGCCTCCCACAGAGCAGGGAGCCTGTTGCAGGACTTGATCCCAGGACTCCCAGGATGCTGGGATCATGACCAGAGCTGAAGGCAGACACTTAAGGACTGAGCCACCCAGGTGCCCCATAAATAAACTTTAAAGTCGGGTTTTTCAACAGCTTGAGGTTAAGTGACCACTCATTTGAAAGGGTGTGAAGAGGGGTGTGCACAGGCTACATCATTTATATGGGGAAGGGTAATCATACATATTCTGCTGTTCTGGTGGAAAAAAGGTTAAGAAACTATTACCCATGTTCTATTTTATTTAAGTGGTTAGAGATAGTGTGTTTTACTTAACTGGGGTTTTAACAGAATTTTTAAAATGTCAGAATTATAAATTCTTCTAATCAAAGCCTTTGCTTATCCCCTAGGATTGGCAGCCACCATTTGCATGTGATGTTGACAAACTTCATTTTACTCCACGTATTCAGAGGCTGAATGAATTGGAGGTAATATCTTAACTGTTGTTCTGGTGGACTGTATTCCGGAGGGACTTTTCTTTGAAGAATCTCTGTCATAAATCTAGTGGTTTTAGTGAAGCTAAAATGTGTCCAATCGTTGATAATTGTGGTAAAACAAATGGCAATGAGGCCTTTGTAGCAAGCCAAATTTCATTAAAAACACTGATTTTTGGGCGCCTGGGTGGCTCAGTGGGTTGAAGCCTCTGCTTTCGGCTCAGGTCATGATCTCAGGGTCCTGGGATCGAGGCCCGCATCGGGCTCCCTGCTCAGCGGGGAGCCTGCTTCCTCCTCTCTCTCTGCCTGCCTCTCTGCCTCTTTGTGATCTCTCTCCCTCTGTGAAATAAATAAATAAAATCTTTAAAAAAAAAAAAACAAAAACAAAACACTGATTTTTGTCAGTCATTGTTGGCCTCTTAATTCATTTAAATCCTTGTAAATTTAGGTGACAACCACAAGAATTTAGATTTTGAAAGGAGTGTACTTTGAGAACCATCTAATGGAAAAGATTTCCAGCACTAATTTTCTTCCAAATACACATCTTCACTTAGATTTAATAACACACTTTAATTTCCTAAAGAGGGGTGAGGAATACTTGGGTATTCTCTAGAGAAGAGATGATGTTTTTTCAATCCCTTTGCTACTGAAACCGTAAAGTACAGAGTGAATAAGGCTTGGGTGTTGATAACCTACAAGTAATGTTTACATTAACATTTTGCTAATCTGATTTTATCATTGATTCATGTTTTGCTTTTCTATTAGAAAAACCAAACATTTTTTTTTAAAAGATTTTATTTATTTACTTGACATAGAGAGAGATCACAAGTAGGCAGAGAGAGGAGGAAGCAGGCTCCCTGCCGAGCAGAGAGGCCGATGCGGGCCTCGATCCCAGGACCCTGGGATCATGACCTGAGCTGAAGGCAGAGGCTTTAACCCACTGAACCACCCAGGCGCCCAAAACCAAACATTTTTAACTTAAATGGAACACATGTCCACTGGGATTCTGTGGACATCAATGGTAGTAACATCTAGTGTATTTTCAAGTTGAACTTGAAAGGTGGGAAATGGGTACTAACTTTGAGGTCTTGGACTGTGTTTGGGAACATCTGAACATTCATCTCAGTTTTTCTCTTGAGCAAGATAAAACTCCTAAAACGGTCTGACTTAAACTTATTTTCAAGGAGGGGAAAGAAAAATGACAAAAAAAAAAATCTTAATGACTTATAGACAACAGTAATGATTTGTTAAAGGAATAACATTTAATTAAGGAAGTGTCTCCTGGGGCGCCTGGGTGGCTCAGTGGGTTAAAGCCGCTGCCTTCGGCTCAGGTCATGATCCCAGGGTCCTGGGATCGAGGCCCACATCGGGCTCTCTGCTCAGCGGGGAGCCTGCTTCCTCCTCTCTGCTCTCTCTCTGCCTGCCTCTCTGCCTACTTGTAATCTCTCTCTCTGTGTCAAATGAATAAATAAAATCTTTAAAAAAAAAAAAAGAAAGTGTCTCCTGGTTTTCTGTTACCTTATCAGGAGTCATTAAAGCTGATAGGGAATCACTGTTATAAATCTGTTTTTAGATTTGTGTTTGAGAAAATAAGAAAATTTGTGCTTGGAAAGAACAGACCTTTAAAATACCCCAATGAAGGTGCCTCCTTAGTGCAGTAGGCAGCAGCACATCAGTCTCATAAAGTACCCCAACTGTAAAAAGACCAAGAGGAGCATATAGAAACTTACTTGTCATATAATTTTAACCAAGAACAAAATTGTGCTTTAGTGCTCCGTAAGTGAAGCCCTTTACAGAGTGCCTATTTAGGGGAAGGCTTACTTTGTTTACTCTTTGCTTGACACATAGTAGGGACTGAATTAAATTTTTGTTGAGTTAATGTATAATTATTCAACCAGCTTTTTTTTTTTTTTTTGCTGTTTCTCTATTGGATTCAGAAGTGATATTTCACTTAAATATTCTTTTTAAAAATTTTTTTAAAGGTTTTTTTTTTTTTAAAAGATTTTATTTATTTATTTGACACAGAGAAAGAGATTACAAGTAGGCAGAGAGGCAGGCAGAGAGAGAGGAGGAAGCAGGCTCCCCGAGGAACAGAGAGCCCAATGCGAGCCTCGATCCCAGGACCCTGGGATCACGACCTGAGCCGAAGGCAGAGGCTTTAACCCACTGAGCCACCCAGGCGCCCTATTCTTTTTTTTAAAAAAGATTTTTTTTATTTTAGAGAGAGAAAGAGAGCATGAGTGGGGGCGCAGAGGGAGAGAATCTCAAGCAGTCCCTGCACTGAGCAGAGCCCAATGTGGGGTTCAGTCTCATGACCCTGAGATCATGACCTGAGCCGAAAGTAAAAGTCGGATGGATGCTCAACCAAGGGTCCCACCCAGGCGCACCTCACTCAACTGTTTTAAGAATGAAAATACCACACACACACACAAGGAATTTTAAAATAAGCTAGGTGAGGTTAAAATTCATTTCTTTGTCATTTAGGCTCAAACTCGAGTAAAACTGAATTTCCTGGACCAGATTGCAAAGTACTGGGAGTTACAGGGAAGTACTCTGAAAATTCCACATGTGGAGAGGAAGATCTTGGACTTGTTTCAGCTCAATAAGGTAAGAGGCTAACGGCCATCTCCCTCATTTTAGAGCTTTTCTGCCAGCATGAATTTGATCTTCCTTATCTTAAAGAGAAACTTATTGTTTGAAATCTATAAAATGAAATTTTCCATTCACTTTAGTGATGATTGGGCTCTACTTGTCAAGTCTGAAAGCCTTATCTTGTGAAATATTTTGCTGCCACCTTTTGTGGGTGTCATTTTAAAACTTACTATTTCTGTAAGAAACTCCTTTCTGTTTTATTATAGTTAAAACAACTGGGGCTTATGGAGAAAATTGACCAAGCTCTAAAGGCTAATACCTGAGATTCAGGTTCACTTCAGCATAAAGCCTGTATTCTTTTCCCCAAAATGGTGCCATCTCTCCCACTCCTTAGTTGATGGAGATTTCTGAGGGTTACTGCGTTGGACCAAGTGCTAGAGTTCGTTCTGTGTTAGAGATTTATTTGTTGTTCTAATTCTTCCTCCCAGAGAATCTTGACTACTCTGGGGAATGGAGAAGTAGCTTTTGGGGGTATGAAATGTTTATGGACTATATTGTCAAAAGCAATCTTCTAATTTTCTAGCTTGAAATTAGTAGTGCATATATATTTTTGTTTGACTTGGGAAATGTATTTTTAAAAATTACCACAGCCAAGAACATTTTGTTCTTGGAGTCATACCTGGGTATGAGGGAATTAGAGGGAATTTCCATAGAGGCATTTCTGATTTCTTTTGCTATTAACAGTTAGTTGCAGAAGAAGGTGGATTTACAGTTGTTTGCAAGGATAGAAAATGGACCAAAATTGCCACTAAGATGGGATTTGCTCCTGGCAAAGCTGTGGGGTCCCATATCAGAGGGCATTATGAACGGATCCTCAATCCCTACAACTTGTTCCTGTCAGGAGACAGTTTGAGGGTGAGTATTCAGGCCAACTTTAACCTGTTTTATTTCACAGCTTACTGGTATGCTGTCCTTCAGGATGAATGAAGAGGCCTTAATTCTCTGTGGAAGACATTGTTGAGAAGACTTTGTTTTGTGAATTTTTCCTCCTACGTTTGTGTCGTTCTGTTTTGAGAGCAGCCATACTTAGAAGTTTGTTTTTGGAATGAATATGTTTGTGAGGAAATAGCCTTTTGCTGTCAGAGGCTGAAGTCTGTATTTAACTTCACTAAAGCCAAATCTTCTTATGACAAGTTATTATCTTGTTTATGGTTCATGCTTTTGCAGTCACATACTATGGAGAGCATATTCCTAGTTGTCACATGAAAGTACGACTTGTGAAATTACTTACCTACCTGCTCTCTTGCCAGCTGAAATCTCCAAGGAGATTTTCACATAGAATGCTGATATGGGTAAAAGGTAGGGGACTTAATAATGCTGGATAGCTAATGGATCCCTCTTCTAATAGTTCCTGTGTAGGCATGTTTGTTTTCTTACAAAGATGGTATCTGCCAACTTATTCAAATAGGAACTTTTGTTGTAATTAAAGTAAAACTGTATTATAAAATCTTCCTACTTATTTCAAGACACTGATGGAAAGAATAATGTCATAATCCATTTACACTCTTAAGTTATTCTAAGGCAAGAGCCGTGAGCCCTATAATTTTAAGAATTGTTACTGTGCTGTGAAGTAGAAAGATAATAACAGTTTCAGAGGGTAAACTAGTAATCAAAACTCTGTCTTGATATTATAGACGTACCATCTGTAATGCTCAAATCCTATAGATTTTTGTAGTATCACATTTTTCTACACTTTTTCCCTTCTTGATTCCAGGGGAGCTTTCTTTTCAGTTTAGAAGAACATGATCAGTTTAATATTCAGAAAGTTGTCATTTTTAAATATCCATGGGTGAATGTTTAATGAAACTAAGGATGAAATTATTTAGAACGTTGTATGTGGAATCTTTATGTCTCTGTTTTATAGTCAGAGCTACGTACAGTTGCCTACAGTAGATTTTCTCCTTATTAACCTTTCCGTGTTTCAGTGTGGAAGTCACAATGAGTAAGAAGAGTCTACTTGCTTTATGGGTTGGCAACATTTTAAAAATATAAATTTAGGTAGTGTAAGTTTCATAGTTGAAAAGCATGTAAGCATTTATTCATTATAGTCTGAAGGGACTAGGATTTAAAGATACCTTTTACAAACATGACATTTACAACACGGATAAATACTTATTGAGGGGCCCATTGTGTGCCAAGTTTGTTCTAGGCACTGAAAGGTATTCACTGCAGAAAGCTTAAAAACAAAGGAAAGTGTAATAAAAATAAAATCACTCTTAATCCCGACCTGTTTTTTCTTTCAAGGCTCTTTTTATGCATATAAACACACACTGGGATTGTATTCTTCATTTGCAGTATTATAACCTGCTTTTTCTCTACTTAATATATCATGAGCATTTGCCATGTCCTTGAATATTTTTGAAGGTCTAGTTGAATGACTCTGGCATTCCATTTGTATAGCCAGACCTTGATTTCTCCATTGTTGAATGTTATATTTATTATACTGCGATGACCAATTTTTATACCTAATTTTTGGCTCATTTCCGATTTTTGAAAATAATTCTTAGAGAAAGGATAAATAGAATACATGTATTTTAATAAAAAGAGTGGAAAAAGTAATAGCACCACACACCTATTAGAATGCCCAAATTCAGAACACTGACAGCACAAAGGCTGGCAAGGACAACAGAAGTTTTCATTCATTGCTGGCCGGAATGCAAAATGACACAGCTACCCTGGAAGACACTTGGCCATTTCTTAGAAAAACTAAACATACTCTGTTACCGTACAATCCAGCAGTCATGTTCCTTGGTATTTACACAAAGGAGTTGAAAACTTAGGTCCACACAAAACCTGCACACGGATTTTTTTTAATCAACTTTATTACTCTTAAGTGCCAAGACTTGAACACAACCAAGCTGTCCTTCAGTAGGTAAATGGTAAATGAAAGGTGGAGTATTATTAGGCATTAAAAAGAAGAGATGTAAAAGAAAAAGAAAAAAGAAAAGAGACCTCAAGCCATGATAAGACAAGGAGAGGAGCCTTAAATGTATATCACTAAGTGATTGTTACAATAGTAAAAATATCCTACATGTAGGATAAAAATATCCTACATTATACTTTTGTCCAAACCCATAGAATGTACACCACAAGTGAACCCTAATGCCACCTGTGGACTTTTTAGGTTCATCACTTGTAACAGATGTACCACTACTCTGGTGGGGGTGGTGACAATGGGGAGGCTGTGCATGTGGGGGCCCAGGGTGTATAGTAAATCTCCACCTTCATCTCCACTATGCTGTAAACCCAAAACTTCTCTAAAAAACCAAAGTCTTAACATTAAGAGAAAAAATGATTTCCAACAAAGGAATTGTTGCAAAAGGGTGAACCGAAGCCTAGGTAAGTTTTGGGAAACTTAAGAAAAATTGCACAGAGATGTACTGGTACAGTGGGACAGAGGCTCCACTCCTGTAGTCCTGTGTTTTCTTCTTTTTTTTTTTTTTTCTTTTCTTTCTTTCTTTTTTAAGGTTTATTTATTTTTAGAGAGGGAGGAGTGGGAGAGGGAAAAGGAGGGAGAAATTCTAAGACTCTGTCCTGAGTATGGAGCCCAATGCCAGGCTTGATCTTGTGACCGTGAGATCACAACCTGAGCCAAAAGCAAAAGTTGGACGCTGAACCAACTGTGCCACCTAGGTCCCCCTCAAAGGTTAAGTCTGCATGTACTAGCAGTGGATACAAAGCAAGCACATCAGTTGTGTGGTTGGAATTGTGGTTTGGAACAAAATAATAAAGTTCTTTGGGCACCTGGGTGGCTCTGTCGGTTAAGCATCTGCCTTCAGCTCAGGTCATGATCCCCAGGTCGAGGAATCAAGTCCCACATCAGGCTCCCTACTCAGTGGGGAGTCTACTTGTCCCTTGCCCTGTGCTTGTGCTCTCTCTTGCTCACTCACTCTCTCAAATAAAATCTTAAAAAGGGGCACCTCTGTGGCTCAGTCAGTTGAGTGTCTGCCTTCAGCTCAGGTCACAATCCCAGAGTCCTGGGATCGAGTCTCACCTCTGACTCCCTGCTCAGCAGGGAGCCTGCTTCTCCTCTCCCTCTGCCTCCTGCTCCCTCTGCTTGTGCTCTCTTTCTCTGTCAAATAAATCTTAAAAAATATATAAAAAAATAAAATCTTGAAAAAATAATAAGGCTCTTCATATATATTCTGAAAGTTTCTGAGCTTCATTTTACCTTAGATCTCTAAAGTCCTTATAGAAAGAAAAGCAGACCATATAGTTTATGGAACTATATAGACTTAGTGAGAGATAGGGATCATATATATAATCTCTGAATTTCCTTTCCAAAAAAAATATTTATTTATTTTAGGGAGAGAGCAAGCATGTGAGCATGAGTGAGGTGGGTAGGGAGGGAGAGAGGGAGAAAAACAGACGCCCTGCTGAGTGGGGAGCCCGACATGGGGCTCAGTCTCAGGACCCTGAGGTCATGACCTGAGCTGAAATCAAGACTTGGATGCTTAACCAACTGAGCCACCCAGGTGCTCTTGATCTCTGAATATCTGACTATCTACTTTATAAAAGTTCCTTGATTCAGTTCAGTTTGTTACCTGCATGATCACACATACTTTTAGGTATCAAATAGAAAGTTTATAAAATACATTAAAAAAATTAATTTAGATGATAGGCAGGTTTTATTCCCATCTCTATGCTTTCATTAAATATACTCTAAATGCTTAATTTGAGAACTTGTTACAGAATGGAGGGTGGTATTCCATACTAATTTTGTTAACATTTCCAGACAAATCAGTGTGAGTTTAATTAAAATGAGCAGAATAGGTTGCATTTGTGGTAGATTTATTTACTTATTTAGAATATCAAATAATCTGTATCAGTTTTTTATAGTGTATTATATTTTTTAAATGTTAGAAATAGGTTTTGTTAGGCGATTACTCTGCTTTTGTTATTCTTGTATTTCCCCCTATTCTCTGAATTCTTTCTGCAAACGTTAGGAGGAAGGAGCCAGTAGTGAGACTATATAGTAGTAATGGTACCCATAGAGCCAGGAATTCTAGAAGAGTATTATTCTACTGTGTCTCACTTTAGCATAGATGATATATTATACCTGAAGTAGTTACAATTTGGAACCTGCTTTTAAAAGTGCTTCTTGTGATACTCATAGGTCCTATTATGAAGGAGTGTTACTTGAAATTCACATTAGATTCAGTGGTACTATTTTGATGTTACTCTGTTTTGTTGTGTTGGCATTAAATACCCTCTATCAGCAAGTTCAGTATCAAACTAAAAAATAATCAAAGCAAGAAGAAACTCTTGTCTGATCAGAACCAGAAGTTATTGCTGTGGACTAACTATTAGCCTTTGTCTTGTGAGTTAGACCTTGTAGAAATATGTTGAAGTAAGTAAATGCACTAATAAAGGAGAACATTTCAGTCATATTACCTGTTTTCTCCGTTCAGATGATATCTTTGATCATAGAACATTGCTAGTTATATTTGAAACGGCAGGATTCTAACATGTAGAAAACCTGTTGGGTTCCATATTTTATGACTCTAAACACTATAAAAAATTAAATATTCTCAATATGGAAAGTTACTTTGGAAACTTCTAAGGAGCCTGTGTAACAGTTTGAGCCTTCAATTAATTGATAGTTGCAAGCAGGGATAATTGCAAGTGGTTCGTTGGGAGTGCCTTGAGCCTGCTGTGGCCTGGTGTAACCTGATGTCATGAACAGTTAAATGAATTAAAGCAACACCATTCACCTGCTAAAATTTTTTTTAAACTCTTAGATGTGTGTGTGTATATGATTGGTAACTGCAGACTTGTGTTTATTTAGATCGTAAAAATTGCAGACCTTTTATGTATCTATGCAAAAAACTAAAATATACTTTGCAAAATACATTGAAGTTCTTTAAAAAGGAGAGGAAATTCATTAATAAGTTGTGTTTTATTTCTAGTGTCTGCAGAAGCCAAACCTGAGCACAGACACAAAGGACAAGGAGTACAAACCTCATGATATTCCCCAGAGGCAGTCTGTGCAGCCCTCAGAAACATGCCCCCCAGCCCGACGAGCAAAACGCATGAGAGCAGAGGTGAGAGCCTCATTCATGAGGTTGATCAGACAGAATTCTTGAGCCCTTGTACCAATGTCTGTTTAACACTGGATTTCTCTCATGCGTGTGCTCTTCACAGTTTTTGAACCTTGTTAACCTCAGAGAAGGATGCTGTTTCTATTCTAGCTTTTACACTTGGGGAGACTGTACTGTCAAAGCGGTAAGGGATTGAAGAATTCTTTCTAGGTTTATGCCTCCTGAATAGACAGCTGCTTTATTAACAGAGTTTGGAAGAAGAGGCATTCATTGTAATGGTGTTTGGTTTGCCTGTTACCCTCATGAAGTTAGGCAATGTTTATTGAGGATTGAGGCTAGGGAATAGAGAACTGGGAACTTTTTTTTCCCCTTGAACAGAGAAGTTAGAGGATAGTGAAAACTTTTTCTCAGAGTTCCTGAAAAGGAGTATGGAATCTATGGGAGACATTTATGCTAATACAGAAAATAATTAGGCACCATGGGGGTGGAGGCATTGAATATATAAGATGAAATGGAAAGAACATGAGGGATGATTAGGAGGAATGAACGGATTAGAAAGACAGTTTGCTTCAAGATTTTTCTGCTCTGAAAGGTTTCCCTTGGGAAAGGAAGAAGTATATTTTCCTGGCTACCTTAAGAGATGTGAAGGTTTGGGGGTTTTGCCTACATCGATGGACATGTAAGTGTTAGGAATCAGTGATAATGTATTAGGAACATCTTAGAACTGGGAAGCTTCATTGAATTAATCAGGTATTTAAATCAGTCTCTGGCTATTAGTAATTATTGGTCAAGATGAAAAAGAAAATAGCTATTTTGTTTCCTGAGGAAATGGATATAAATAAGGGGATTATTTTTAACTTAGGTAAGTTAGAGATAGGAAAAAATTTAGCAACTCCATTTTTCTGAATTAAGATTGCCTCAGAATAGGAAAATATGGTTATTTGAAGCCCATAAGCATGCTTAGATTTTATTAATCTAAAAGATTCTTTGTTTGAGCACATCTTGGTCTTTAAATGTGTAAGACATCCCTTGGTGCTATGGATGCCTAGGTTTGTCTTGATGAGAGACACATAGGGCGATGATCGCACCCTGGGAGAAATGTGGTCAGCAGTGGACATGACGTATGAATGAACATGGGCAAAAACGATCAAGTATAGTTCCACAAACACTTCACAAAAGTTGTTTTGCTTTATCAGTAAGTATTACCACTTTGAGAAACATTGGAAATTTAGATTGACTTAATGATAGGGGAATCCTTAATACTTTAGTGATGTTAGAAGAGTAGCTTGTGATAATAATTTAACAGAAGAATTAGTAGAAATTTATTATGGAAGCCGAGTTTTCTGTAAATGCGAGCCAACTTTGGAAGAAGCCAGCAAACCCTTCTAGGCTAATGAAATTATGATATTTATTTAACTGTTAAGGATTTGGTTTAGTGATGACTGAATCAAGCATAAGATGAGTAGATGAGAGCTGGGAAACTTCTAGAAGGAAAATCAGAGCTGATACCAGTGGGGTAATGACACTTCCCTTAATATGTTCCTGATCCTTTGGTTCTTCCCTATTTTCTTGACCTTTCAAAGCGGAGATACTTTTCTAACTTCAAAGATTTTTTTTTTGTTCCTTAAGTAATAGTAATTTTAAGGGTAGATCTCGCCTCTCTGGGGAGAGAGAAACATGTTTTGAATGTCTATTTATAAGGCAATTTATAAGATTATAGTCACCTGGAGATTTCAGTTGGATTTTAGAAGATTTCTTTTTTAAAAGGAAATATTTATGTATATGACAACTTTTTTAAAGGCCATGAATATTAAAATAGAACCAGAAGAGACAGCAGAAGCCAGAACTCATAACCTGAGACGACGAATGGGCTGTCCAACTCCAAAATGTGAAAATGGTAAGAAAGTTTATCCTTGAGTAGGAAAGAAGTAAAAAGTAAATTTGTAAAAATAAGTATTCATTTTTTAAGAAAACATTAACAACAATTATTGAATACTAGTCAGTGGGTTGGGTCTTGAAATAAAATCTTATATTAATGTCCCTGTTCTCATAGTGACCTGTATAAGTAAACAGATCTGCATATTAGAAATATGACTGAGTTTCTCAACTGTCACTGATTGCTACTTTGAAATTAGCTTAAATGGCATTCATTGAAAAAAGTGATTTATGAGTAGCATAGGTGCCTTTGACTGGATATCTGATAAGTTTATTTCAGGCATGGCAGGCAGACATGGTTTCTAAATCTGAATTTAAGCTGATAATTGTTTGACTGGCCATTGCTTGATGTCAGTCACTGAGAGGTAAGTTCAGGACTCTAAAAAGAGAAGTCCTCAATCCTGTATGGGCAGGCACATACAAATGAAAAAGTTAATATAATTGGTTCTTCTTAGTGGTTGGTGAATTTAGTGGAAAGGCAGCACAGTATAGTTGGAAAGTAGATGGATTTTTAAAAATATAGGCCTGAATCTGAATCCTGGCCTAACCACTAACTAGTCGTATGACTATAGATATTTCTTGATTTCTTTTAATGTCTCTTTTCTTATCTTTGAAATGGATTTGTTGCAAAAAATTAATCTATGGAAAGCATTTAGTGCAGCACCTGGCTACGATAGGATAGTTCATTAATTGATAGTTACTGTTTTTTTGTTTTTGTTTTTTTTAAAGATTTTATTTATTCATTTGACACAGAGAGAGAGATTACAAGTAGGCAGAGAGGCAGGCAGAGAGAGAGGAGAGAGGAGGAAGCAGACTCCCCGCTGAGCAGAGAGCCCGATGTGGGCCTCGATCCCAGGACCCTGGGATCATGACCTGAGCCGAAGGCAGCGGCTTTAACCCACTGAGCCACCCAGGCGCCCTTGATAGTTACTGTTATAGCTGAAATTCTCAGTCTTTGGATTTTGGGGTAGTAAGTAGTCATAGGTTATGAAGGGATACTCTCTAATGTGGAGGAGATACGTTTGGTGAATTGTTAGTCTCTTACAGTTAAGGTCAGGAGGAACCTGCTTTCATCAATATATGTCATGCTAAGTATATATGTTGCTATAATATGTGTTGGTAACATGTTAAGAAGACGGTATTTTCAGCTCCTATTTTAAAAGCCTACAAACCTGAGCAACATCTCCAGAAGCACCCATTTCCAGAAATCCCCTCGTTTAAATGGTGTGAGAGTTTGCATTTTATTAAAAGCAATCAGCACCTAGCCCTTGAAAATGGTAACACTGGATGCTGCTGCTCCTGCATTGAAAAGAAACAAGGAAATTGTGTTTGTGTCCTGTGTGTGCCTGGGGGGGAGGGAGAGGTGAGAGGTGAGGGAGCAAGTTGAGCCAAGTGTAGTATCTGAAGCTCTAACTCGGATTGCCTCTTACAGAGAAAGAAATGAAAGGCATTGTCAAGCAAGAACCCATTGAGAAGAAAGAATACATTGTAGAAAGTGAGAAGGAAAAACCCAAGAGCCGGTCTAAAAAAACCACCAATGCTGTGAGTTTGCATGTTTAAACACTTTTACCACTTTTGTGCTTTACTTAGGACTGCTAGTTTAGAGTGTCACAATTAAAAGAACTTTTCATGTCCATTTATAGCGTCAATTTTTAATTGAAGAAATACACAAATGCGTTATGAATATAATAGTAACATATGGGGGGACATTCACATCCATTTTTCTGTAGTACATGCAGTTTAGAGACAAAGAGTGTGAGCTGGATTATATATGGAATGTTCATAAATCACTAGATCACCTCCAGATGATCTGAGAGCTAGATCAAAAATCAGGTTGATGTTTTCCAACTTTACAACTGGGAAGGAGAAGAAAAGGAAAGGAGTTGGGATGGGAATTGATCACCCATCAAGAATTGGAGGACTAGGCAGCCATTTACTCAAATGGAAACATAAAGCTTGAGGACATTACAGAAGATCTGGTTGCTTTTCTTCTTCTCTGTCCCCTTCTGAGAGCTCAGTGAATAGCTTGACAACAATATCTTGGAATTTGAAATTATTCCAATTAAGTGTTCTTCTATTCATAAATATCATCCCTGCCCACCACCACCACCACCAAAAAAAAAAAAAATACAATCAGAAAATGATCAGAACCCAGGTTTTTATTTGCTACAACAGAAAGAAAGTGAGATCCCCTGAGTAGTTGAATTCTTAGCTTTCCATATTATTGGGTAATGTATTAGTTTGCAAGGGCTGCCATAACAAAGTATCACAGACTGGCCTAAACAACAGAATTTCTTTTCTCATGGTTCTGGAGGCTGGAAGTCTAAGAGCAAGTTGTCGAGAGGGTTGGTCTTTTTCTGAGGCCTCTATCCTGGGCTTGTAGATGGTTGTCTCCTCCCTGTCTTCATGTGACTTTCCTCTGTACCTGTCTATGCCCTAATCTCTTCTTGAATACTAGTCGTATTGAATTAGGGCCCACTCGTTATAATTTCATTTTACCTTAATTAACCTCTTTAAAGACCCTGTTCCAAATATAGTCACATTCTGAGGTATGGGGGTTAAGATGTCAAGATATGAATTTGGGGGGAACAGAGTTCAAGCCATTAACAGGTAATAACTATGTATTTTTATCACTGTGTTTGGGGGAGCTTCTTAACCATGAATGCTTAATTAGAATATAAAGTAAGTTAATGTGGTTAATGAACTTAAACATTGTTCTTTCCTTTTAAACATGGCAAAATAGAAATTTTTTCTTTAAAATTCTATTTTTGGTTAAGCTGATAATTTATTACCAGACATGCTCTTCTAGAAGATTATCATTCTCTAGGCCACTACAAAGCTAGATATCCTAGTAGTAAAATTTAAAATGCATGGCTGAGGGGCGCCTGGGCAGCATAGTAGGTTGAGTGTCTGACAATTGATTTTGTATCAGGTCGTGATCTCATGGGCTGTGGGACAGATCCCCATTTTTGGCTCCCCGCTCAGCCCGAGTCTGCTGGGGATTTTCTCTTCTCTCCCTCTGCTCCTCCCATGCATACTCTCTCAAATAAATAAAACTTTTTTTTTTTAAGAGAGAGGGACATGAGATCTGAGATCATGACCTGAGCTAAAATCAAGAGTTGGACGCTTAACTGAGCCACCCAGGTGCCCCTAAATAAAAAAATCTTTAAACACACACACAGCTGAAAAAGTTTTGACATTAGACTTTAGTGTTGAAAATGCATTAAGCATTGTAAAATATCTCTTACAAAAGGTGAAGCATTTTTATTTAAAATACCTTTTATGGGCGCCTGGGTGGCTCAGTGGGTTAAGGCCGCTGCCTTCGGCTCAGGTCGTGATCCCAGGGTCCTGGGATCGAGGCCCACATCGGGCTCTCTGCTCAGCAGGGAGCCTGCTTCCTCCTCTCCTCTCTCTGCCTGCCTCTCTGCCTACTTGTAATCTCTCTCTCTGTGTCAAATGAATAAATAAAAATCTTAAAAAAAAAAAATAAAAAAAAACAAAATTAAAATACCTTTTATGGGGGTGAATCATTTTCATTTGAAGGTTGAAAAGACTAATTTTGCTTCTATCCATTTCGTTCTTAGAATTTCACAAAAGCAAATGTAGTTCATGCTCCTTTGTTCTGTACCTATTTTCACTGCTGCAGGTGGATCTGTATGTCTGCCTCTTATGTGGCAGTGGCAACGATGAAGACCGGCTTCTCTTGTGCGACGGGTGTGACGACAGTTACCACACCTTTTGCTTGATCCCCCCTCTCCATGATGTTCCCAAGGGAGACTGGAGGTGTCCTAAGTGTTTGGCTCAGGTAAGAATAAATGGCAGAGATAGCATTAGAAAATTTCCTTCACAATATTTTTTGTTTGCTTTTGGGTTTTAGATTTAGCAGTTGATAACAATAAGCCTCATGAAAAAGAGTGGGCTGGACCTGACTAGGAAGGAGGTCTTGGCAGTGAGTCCCACAGCTATGCAAGGAGCTAAGAGGCAGAAAAAAAATTTTAACTACACTTAAATTTTTTTTCATTTAACCCACTGAGTCACTCAGGCGCCCCTAAATTTTTTTTCATTTAAAAAAGTATTGCATGTGCTTTGCAAAAATTCTTAGACTGAATGACTTAAGAGAGAGTATGATTTTACAGTTGATAGACAAGTTATTTTGTTGAATATCCATCCAGACTTTTTTCTGTTTTAAACACTGCATACATAATTTTACTGATCTGTTTTTTAAAAATATATAAATAAAATATAACTACATATGTATAAGTTAAAATATTCTTTTTTTACCTTTTTTTTTTCTTTTTGGCAGGAGTGTAGTAAGCCACAAGAAGCATTTGGCTTTGAACAAGCAGCCAGGGATTATACCCTCCGTACTTTTGGGGAAATGGCAGATGCGTTCAAATCTGATTATTTCAACATGCCAGTCCATGTATGTACAAACATACTGCTTTGATTTGGGATTTTAATAACTTTTAGAAAAAGGTATATCTGAAGACAGTTTCACTTGGCACTTATTTTTGATAAGCACTATCATACACAGTGAAACCTATAATTTAATGGTATTAAAAATTAAAATATTAGAATGCATTCTGATTTTTCACTTGATTTCTCTAAAGATGATCTTTTCCACACAAATTGTACAGCAGCAGTAACAGGATGTTAATAAAGGAAATTATCAGGAATCCTTTCAGTTCAACAAATGTAATTTAAAGAAAACTTCACAATTTATTGAATGAGTCTTATTTGCCAGTCATCATGCTATGCATTGGGAACACGTTTATATATTGTTATAAGTTAGTATCATAAACTTTAGGATGAGTTCATTTATGCTCTTAGAAACATAAACATGTTTCATTTAGCATTTAACATCTGTCAAGTGAGTACACCAGTGAGTACACCATTTTCTGTCCTAATTCTGGACACTTAAGCTGTGTTTTTCTCACTTACCAACAAAGTGCTATAGCAGACACTTCACACATGTAGATCTCTCTAGTTGGATTGATTATTTTCTGGGTTCTTACTGAGGTCAGATGAGAGTATTTATCCATTTTCCCCCCCACTTAATGGCTATATCGTTTATGGGAACCCAGCAGGGTATGCGTGAACTTGTTTTTCCCTGATAGCACTAGCATAAACTGTTACTTAAAATGTTTGCTTACTTAAAGGGCGTATAAATTCAAATTATACTCCATTTGAGTCTCAGTTCTTTTGACCCCTCGTACGTTGTATGATTCCCTGGTATGTCTGCTTAGCCAGTCCTGGTGGTGTGCATATTTAAGGCATTTAAGTCACCTTTCTCTAGGTTTGCATCAGGCTAACAACAGGTCCTAGACACTCGGTCTGGTGGCTCTTTGTACTATTGCAGGCTGCTGCAAAGGAATTGCTCTTTTTATTCATATTTTGTCTTTTTCATCATGGTTGCCTGCATTACTCTCAGCCAGATCTAGTGCAAGGAGTGAAAGGATGGACTCAGGTAGTGTGTTTGAACACATCTTGAAGGATGAAGTATCAATCAAACACAGCTATTATTACTGTATAATGGTCAACCAAGTTATATTTCTCACACACAAAAACATCTCCAGTTTTGATTGTCAGAACTTTGCTTTCCTTGACTTCCTTTTAGAATAGTGTCCAGGTTGGTGATAGAGGAACATGAATTCTTAATCAGTACTTAAGTTTTTTAGTTATAAAATTGCTTTTAGAAAATAATGTCCATGCCTAAGCTGCGTGGGATCAATTGTGGAACATTATGGATATAATCTTCCTTAGGGTGCGTTGTCCTGTGATTCCTGTCACTTAGGTTATCTCTTCAGATGGTCATGGGTAGTTTGTGAGTGTCTGAAAATTCAGTTTTTTGTCTTCCTCATTGTTTGTTTCCAGATGGTTCCCACAGAACTAGTTGAGAAAGAATTTTGGCGACTGGTAAGCACTATTGAAGAGGATGTCACAGTAGAATATGGAGCCGATATTGCCTCAAAAGAATTTGGCAGTGGCTTCCCTGTCCGAGATGGAAAAATCAAACTTTCACCTGAGGAGGAGGTAGGCTCTCACCTTGAGGCACTTCTATTTCAAGCCGAGACTTGTGTTTAAAGCTAATAGTTCAGCATATCCTTATCTAAAGGGCATAGTACAGGATTAATAGCCTTACTGCGAACATATATGTAGTTGGAACTTGAATTATTAATTAAAATTCTGTTCGGTTTGCTTGAAATAATTTATGATTACTTTCAGCACTTTTTATTACCAGATTTTTAAAAAAATTTATTTGAGAGAGAGAGTGAGCAAACACAAGCAGGGGAGAGAGGCAGAGGGAGAAAGATAAGCAGACTGCCTGCTGAGCAGGGAGCCTGACATGGGGCTCTTATCAGGATCCCAGGACCCTGAGATCATGACTTGAGCCACAACCAAGAGTTGGACACTAAACCGAATGAGCCACCCAGGCACCCCTGATTACAAGATTTTTAATGATTTCAAGAAAAGTAGAAAGAGCCCATAGAAGAAAGAATTCTAGTCCCAGCTGTTCAACTACATTGTGATGATATGGGGAGATTACTTAACCTCCCTTTGCCTTCAGTTTATAACTGTGGTATTATCTTCTGAAGAAAATTTGAGGGATTGGGACCAGACCTCAATTTGTCTTTGAACTTTAGTGTCTATGAGTCTATTACTTTTCTTAATAGCAAACTTCTGGGAAGATTTCTTTTTTTTTTTCCTTTGTTTTTCTTTTAAAGATTTTATTTATTTGACAGAGGCACAGTGAAAGAGGGAACACAAGTAGGGGGAATGGGAGAGGGAGAAGCAGAGTCCCTGCTGAGCAGGGAGCCTGATGCGGGGCTTGATCCTAGAACCCTGAGATCATGACCTGAGCCAAAGACAGACGCTTAACCACTGAGCCACCCAGGTGCCCCTCTAGGAAGGTTTCTATTCCTATCCTAGTAGGAAGTCAGATTTTTTTTTTAAAGATTTTATTTATTTATTTGACACAGAGAGAGAGATTACAAGTAGGCAGAGAGGCAGGCAGAGAGAGAGGAGAGAGGAGGAAGCAGGCTCCCTGCTGAGCAGAGAGCCCGATGTGGGCCTCGATCCCAGGACCCTGGGATCATGACCTGAGCCGAAGGCAGCGGCTTTAACCCACTGAGCCACCCAGGCGCCCGAAAAGACAG
>LNAC01000043.1:3874367-3918681 GCA_002007465.1 Ailurus styani
AGAGGCTTTCCCAAATTTAGACTTTTTCAAAATGGAGCCTTTTCAACATTTGTTTTTAAGCGGAAAGGCAAGCGAGCGCACGNGATTTTTAAAAATCTTTTTGAAATCTAACATATACGTAGAAAAGTACATAATCATATGCACACTGAATTTTCACAAATTGAGTACATGCATGTAACCAGCACTAGAACAGGAATTAGAACATTACCAGTTATTATGAGACCTTACCCCAGAAGTTCCCCTTTTGTCCTCCCTCTTTGAGTACCTCTCCTGTCTCAGGACAACCATTACTCCCACCCTCAGGGCAACCACTGTCCTGACTTATAACACCATAGATTAGTTTGCCTGTTTTTCAACTTGATATAAACGGACTTATTACTATCTATTTCCTCTATAGCCAACACAAGGGAGTGGCTATACAGATACAGAAGTATATACTATATGAATCTATTCATCTAAAGCTCAAAACTGAGCAGAAGTAATCTGTGGGCATCTAAGAAGTTAGCATAGTGGTCTCCCCTCTTTCTCTCCAACCCCAACTTTTTTATTTTGAAGGAGACTATTTTCAGCCAGCTTTTTGAAACATTGGAAGTCTAAAATGTTAGCATCCATAGCTAAACCTTTATACCTTTTTTTGTTTCCTTTTTAGGAGTATCTTGATAGTGGCTGGAATTTGAACAATATGCCCGTGATGGAGCAGTCTGTCCTTGCTCACATTACTGCTGATATATGTGGCATGAAACTTCCTTGGTTGTATGTAGGAATGTGCTTTTCTTCATTCTGTTGGCATATTGAAGACCACTGGAGCTATTCAATTAACTACCTGCACTGGTAAGAAGTTCCACATAACCTATGAATCATATGCAAGCTGGGCTGGAAACTTTTTAAATGTGTCTGAAGAGTAATGAACTGTTTTTTCACTACTGTTAAATCCAGGCGTCTTAACAAGATAAGGCAGTGGTTCTTAACGATCCTAGGAAAAATCCATAAATCCCCTGAAATTGCATACACACTATTTTTCAAGTATAACATATTCCTGGGGAGGGGATAGACAGCTGTTAGTGAAAGAAGGCTTTATTCATGGAAAGATTAAAAAGCCCTGAACCTTGCTTTTACTATGGAGAAATCTGTGGCAGTGGCAGCCCAGATACTCTTTTGAAGAGTAGTGGAATATATAGGTCCCAAAGTGTCCTCCAGGTCCTTGGGACTTCCAGCTTCTGTTTTGTTTTGCTGCATTTTGGGATCATTACACATAGTAGAATGGGCTTCATCAGTGCACGAGTGTGTGGAGACAGGATGCAGATATTCAGACTTTTTTACTTTTTAAACTGTTCAGCCAAAGCCATTTCTTCTTTCACATCTGTTTTTACCCCCTCCATTTCCTTTGCTTTTCTAAGTACGGAAATATTTGAAGATCTGTAACTCACTTAAATCCCCACACAAGGAATTTGAGGATGTACCACAAGAAAGAGAGAGTTGGGAAATATATGTGGAGCATCAGTTCTACCTCCCTAGGCAATTGCTCCCAGCTGTAAAATGAAGATTATATTTACCATACCTCACAGGGATGTTACAGATTAATTGGTCGACAGTTTAAAGTGCTTTGAAGAATACGAGCTCTTTGGAAATGCTAATTGCCTTATTAGTGTTTGATTTAATCTCACCTGTCAGAATGGACAAGGGAAAAGGAAGATGGAGAGTTGCCATCCCTTGTCAGTTGCTGTAAGAAACTGTACTAACCACATATCCTGTAACTAACATGATACCTTATATTCTTAGAAATTCTAGATATTTACATTTTCTGAAGAGTCAGATAAAAATGTGAGGGAGGAGGGGAACCTCAGATGGAAAGTCTCACATTTAAACTCTATACTTGAAGGGGGAAAATGCATCACATATGTTCAGATCACATTTCTAATGACACTTACTCAGTTTGAACATTTCCTTTGTGGCATAATCTTACAAAGCAGGGTCTGAAAAATATGACTTGTTAACCATTTTGTTTGTGTTAGTATTGCAGACTAATTTTTTTCTAATGAAATTTCATGTTTATGTATTTCTTGAGATTGATTTATTTTTACAATCTCTTTCCAGGGGTGAGCCAAAAACCTGGTATGGAGTCCCAGGGTATGCTGCTGAGCAGCTAGAAAATGTAATGAAGAAACTAGCTCCAGAGCTCTTTGTATCGCAGCCAGATCTTCTCCATCAGCTTGTGACCATCATGAACCCCAATACCCTGATGACTCATGAAGTGCCTGTATGTTCTGAGTCAATCCTCCTGTACTTAGGCTTAATTCACCACTTCTCTTCCCTGTTACTCAGTTTTTTATGAAGTTGATTTAGTTATGTGTGTTCCATACCATAACTGGATGGCAGAAATAGCTGTTTGGTGGAATTTGATACTGTATTGCAATAAGCCAGTAGGACTGGATCCTCAGACACCTGAAAAACTAATTTGTTGCAGCTAATAACTAGGTTTCTAAACGGCCATATTTTGCAAATAATAAGTGTGATGCTTTCTTTTTTTTTCTTTTTTCCAGTGTCTAATTTAGGCTTTCTAAACTGTAATTTTTTCTTAGAACCTCAGTCTTTCATGCAACAAAACAAAAACCTTAATGTTATTTGCCTATTTAAATTACTGTGAAAATGTCTGGATTCTGTTACAGTTAGATCTAAACTTGTAAGAATCCTTCATACTCTGTACTTAAAAAAATAATTTATGGAATCTACATGAACTTAATTTTGAATGATAAACTGAAATGATTTACATGCTTGGTAGATATTAAACCTCCACCCCTAATTAAGCTTGCTTGCTTAATTAATTTTTAAGATTTTATTTCTTTATATGAGAGAAGGTGAGAGAGAGCACAAGTCGGTGGTGGGGCAGAGGGAGAGGGAGATACAGATTCCGCAATGAGTGGGGAGCCCCGACCTGGGGAGCTCCATCCCAGGACCCTGAGATCATGACCTGAACCAAAGGCAGCTGCTTAACAGACAGAGGCACCTAGGTGCCCATAAAGAGAAAATTAATTTCAAGCTCTTGAGCTTGGATTTAAGGGTGTCTGCTCTAGACTGAAAGGTGCTATTGGTGATATTGCCTCTGAGGTTGCTATACAAAGTGACACTTGTATGCTGACTTCCTGTTGGAGTATGCTCTGAAGATATTTTGGGAGGCCAGATTGAATTGTATGAAGTTGAGGGGATCCATTTTAGTAGCTAAGTCAAATGTAGATGATACATTTACTGCGCTAAAGTGAATTCCTGATGTTGCTGTGACCTTAATTTCATGCTTTCGGGTTCACAGGCTAGTAAATGGGGACAGATGGAAAGGATTTTTCTTTGAGGGAATATAACCAAAATGCCACCATCTCCTCGTTGGTATTTTCCACATTGATTTTTCCCCCCCTCATACTGATTGATCTTTCTGATTTGTTATAAGTAACTTGCCCTAAGTGGGACCTCTGGCCGTGGTTCTCATTAAATTGAGGAACCATTGGAGCTTGATTCTGGACCGCAGAGATAGATGAGTGACCCTGTACATTTGGGGACTCACAATTTAAGGGAAAAGGCAGATAACGTTTACACAGATAATGGCATGGTGGTGTGGTTTGACAGTAGTGTCAACTAGGAGGCTGACCCATTAACTCTATGGAGAATTAGAAAGGACCCAAAATGACCATTTGAACTAATAAAACTTAGAATTCTGATAAGGAATATTTTTGGCAGATTTGGGGTGGAGGGAAGGAAGTACTACCAGTAAAAGGGGATTGTGCTCATGTGGTGCATAGTGGTCTTCAAACTTCTGATTATATTTGAACCCTGAACGGCAGGTTACAATACACATGGCTGATCCTCACCCCTAGAGTTTCTTTTCTTTTGGTCTGGGTGGTGCTCGAGAATTTGCATTTTCAACAAGGTCCCAGTTGTTGTGATACTGTCAGTCCGGGAACTACATTTTGGACAACCACTGATGGAGAGGGATACACTGAAAAGATACTTACTTAATTTTCTTATTTCGTAAGTTCAGTCTGAAGATTTGTGTGTCTAGAGCAATACTTAAAGATTTTATTTATTTGACAGAGAGACACAGCGAGAGAGGGACCACAAGCGGGGGCAGTGGGAGGGGGAGAAGTAGGCTTTCGGCTGAACAGGAGCCCGATGTGGGGCTCGATCCTGGGACCCTGGGATCATAGCCTGAGCCAAAAGCATATGGTTTTTTTAATTAAAACTCTATTGAAGGGGCGCCTGGGTCGCTCAGTCATTAAGGGTCTGCCTTCAGCTCAGGTCATGATCCCAGGGTCCTGGGATTGAGCCTGGCATCAGGCTCCCTGCTCGGCAGGAAGTGTGCTTCTCCCTCTCCTGCTTCCCTTGCTTGTGTTGTCTCTCTCTCTCTGTCTCTCTCTCTCAAATAAAATCTTAAAAAAAAAAACAAAAAAACTTAAGTACAGTTGACATACATCATTAGTTTCATCTGTATAATGTAGTGATTTGACAGTTCTATATATTGTGAAATGCTCACCACAGTTAGTGTAGTTACCATCTGTCACCATACAAAGTTATTATTTATTATATTCCCTATGCTGTACTTTAATCCTTATGACCTATTTATTTTTATTATTTTTTTTATAACTGGAAGTTTGGTACCTCTTCCTCCCCTTCTGCCCATGCCCCCACTTCCCCCCACTCTGGCAACCACCAGTTTGTTCTGTCTATGAGTCTGTTTCTGGTTTTGTTTATTTTTGTTTTTTAGATTCCACATAAAAATGAAATCATGGTATTTTTCTTTCTCTGACTTAATTTCACTTAGCATAATATTCTCTGGGTCCATCCATGTTGTTGTGAATAGCAAGATTTCTTTCTCTTTTTTTCTTAATGGCCAAGTAATAGTCCATTCTATATTTGTACCACATCTTCATTCATTCATCTGTCGATGGACACTTAACTTAATGTTGCTTCCTTATTTTGGCCATTATAAATAATGCTGCATTGAACACAGGGGTGCATATACTTTTACAGTGGCTGCACCAGTTTCCATTCCCACCAGCAGTGTACAAAGGTTCCCTTTTCTCCATATCCTCACCAAGACTTCTTACTTCTTTGTCTTTTTGATATTAGCCATTCTTATAGATGTGAAGTGATCTCTCACTGTGGTTTTGATTTGCATTTTCCTGATGATTAGTGATGTTGAGCATCTTTTCATGTACCTCTTGGCCATCTGTATATCTTCTTCGGCAAAATGTCTATTCAGGTCTATTTTTTAATTGTATCGTTGTTAATATTATTATTTGGTGTTGAGTTGTAGGAGTTCTTTATCTATTCTGGATATTAACCCATTATTGGATGTACCATTTGCAAATGTCTTCTCCCATTCAGTAGCTTTTCTTTTCATTTTTATTGATGATTTCCTTTGCTGTTCAACAGCTTTTTAGCTTGCTGTAGTCCCAATAGTGTGTTTTTGCTTGTTTCCCTTACCTGAGACCTATCTGGAAAAATATTGCTAAGGCTGGTGTCCAAGAGATTGCTGCCTTTCTTGCAGGTGTTTGGGGAGTGGGTGGTGGGAAAAGGGGAATTGTTGGAGGGAGGTAAGTTTGAGGCCTAAAGATCTCTTTATAGGATGACATACTTGAAATTTCATTAATTGATGGTAGGAGATGCTATTTTGGTATAATAACAATAATAGAATATTTTTAATTGTAGTTATATTTAGGTGTGTCCTAATCCTGGATGTAGCTAAATTTTTGTAGTGAAAGCCATGGTTTTCTGTTCAGAGACTAATCAACCCTCATAATCTGGGGTACTACTCCATCTTGTGGCAGAATTGAGTATCTCTCTGATTATTTTACTATAATTCTTTTTGTTAGCTCCCTTTTAATTGGAAGAAAACTTCCCTTTCTGGAGAATCATCTGATAGTATGTGTCCAGATTGTCTTTCATGAATGTCACTAAAAATCCCCAATTTCTGTCTTTTTAGGTTTACCGAACTAATCAGTGTGCTGGAGAGTTTGTGATTACATTTCCAAGAGCCTACCACAGTGGTTTTAATCAAGGTTTTAATTTTGCTGAGGCTGTTAACTTCTGCACTGTTGATTGGGTATGTAATTATGACGTAGTGTGCCTTTTCAAATGTATTGTTTTCCTGCAGAAATGGCATGTAATACTTAAAAAGCTTTTGTGTGTGGTTGCTTAAACCTGTTTCTCCTCAAATGGCTGGCTTACAAACTGTTTATCATCCACAGTAGGATAAAGCACTTGGCACCACACTGTAAATCAAGCCTTTACTAACTAAGCACACTGCTCAGTTCAACTGATAAGTTTTTCTTTTGTACAGGTGAGGCTTGATGAATAAATGAGTGTTGATTTACACTGGGGGCAAAATTCAATATCTCGTTGCAAACTTAAAGAGTTCTGTTTTAAGACTATCCAGCACTACCTTAGATTATCTACAACAGAGCAACTTTTTTTTTTTAAGATTTTATTTATTTATTTGACAGAGAGAGATAACAAGTAGGCAGAGAGACAGGCAGAGAGAGCCAGGGAAGCAGGCTCCCTGCTGAGCAGAGAGCCCGATGTGGGACTCCATCCCAAGACCCTGAGATCATGACCTGAGCCTAAGGCAGAGGCTTAACCCACTGAGCCACCCAGGCGCCCAACAGAGCAACTTTTAATGATGCATTTGCTTTTAGTTGTAAAGTAGAATTTTTATATTTCATTTACTTAAGATCTAGTTTATAGTATATGATGTTAAATTTAATGAATTATAACTTTGTTTCTGTGCTTTATGGAGTAATAGCACTACCTGTATCCAAAATTATTTTCCATTATGTAGTTTGGAGTATCATTGTTCCCTGAAGTAGGTTTAACCACACCAGTTCAGCATAGTTGTTTCAGGAAATGTGTAAATTCACATGTCCATTTAGATTGTACATTGTTCTGGACATTAATACATTATTAATACATTGGGGTTTTTAAAAGTATCTTTATTTAATTAATCTCTACACCCAACATGCGATGGGGCTGGAACTCACAACTCCAAGATCAAGAGTTGCATGCTCTTTTGACTGAGCCAGACAGGCTCCACTGTACATTGGGTTTTTTAAACTGCTTTTTAATTAAGGTACTTAATATGCCAGATCTTTGAGATGCAAAGATTAAAAAAGGCCCAAGGCCTCTTAGAGTCTGGCTGTAGGGTTGATGTATGTATCAGGACCCAGAATATGATCTTTGGTAATTTGATAATGGTCAGAAGTCTTTGGAGATAGGAAGGAGAAAGATGAATGTCACGTATTATCCTTTGTCTTGACACAGCTGCCATTAGGCCGACAGTGTGTGGAGCATTATCGCTTGCTTCACCGCTATTGTGTGTTTTCCCACGATGAGATGATTTGCAAGATGGCTTCCAAGGCTGATGTACTAGATGTCGTAGTGGCTTCAACTGTTCAGAAAGACATGGCCATTATGATTGAGGATGAAAAAGCTTTAAGAGAAACTGTCCGTAAATTGGTAAGGTTTCTGGAATCCCAATTGCATGTCTCTGGGTATTAGTAAAATTCTTCAGTGTTAATACCATTTTAAGAAGTCTTAGGCTGATTTCCTCTAAGACTCATTCTGATAGATGTATGTTAATATCTCATTGTGGTTTTAATTTTCTCTAATGGCCACTGATTTACTGAACATCCTATCGTGTATATACATATTTACTTTTTGTATACTATCTCGTTGGTGAACTGTTTGTACAGATATTTTTCCCCCACCCCCCTTTTTTATTGGATTGTTGTGAGATTTCTGTTCATTCCATATACCAGTCCTTTATCAGATAAGTGTTCTGTAAATATTTTTTCCAGTCAGTGGCTTATCTTTTCATTCTCAGAGCACTGTCTTTCTAACAGCAGAAGTTTTTTATTTTGATGAAGTTCAGTTAAGCATTTGTTTCTTTTATGGGTCTTTTTGGGGGGAGGGGGAGGGCAGAGGGAGAGGAAGAGAATCTTCAGCAGATTCCCGCTGAGGTGGGCCTCGGTTTCACCACTGTGAGATCATGACCTAAGCCAGCCTGAGCTGAAATCAGGAGTCAGATGCTTGACTGATCAACCCACCTCTTTGTCTTTTTTTATGTCCTTAAGAAATCTTACCTAACCCAAAGTCAGAAAGACCTTCTCCTGTTAGTCATCTAGAAGTTTTATTTTTAGGTTTTATAAGTAAATCTCTAATCCATCTCAAGTAATTTGTATTTATGGTGCAAGGTGAGGGCTGAAATTATTCTTTTTTACATAGGGATTTCTCATCATTTTCAGCACTGTTTCTTGAGAATACCATTCTCCTTCTGTTGAAATGCCCTGGCACCTTTGTTTTGAAATCAGTTCACTACATGTATGTGGATCTATTGCTAGACTGTGTTTTATTCTCTTAACCTATGCATTTATTCTCTTTCTATTACCATATGGTCTTGATTACTCTAACTTTGTAGTAAGTCTTGAAATGAGGCAGTGTGAGTCCTCTAGCTTTGCTCATTTTAAAAATTGGTTTGGCTATTTTTAGCTCCTTTGCTTTCCATATGAATTTGAGAATTGGCTTACTAATTTCTACCAAAAATCCTATGACAATTTCATTAGGACTCCATTAAATCCGTTGGGAGAATTGGTATCTTAACAATTTGAGTCTTCTAATTCATGGACATAGTATATCCACCATTTATTTAAGTCTTCTTGGGTTCTTTCATATTTTGTAGATTGCAGCACACAGATCTTACACATATTTTCTTGGGTTTAAAATCATGTACTTTATCTTTTTTGGTCCTATTATAAATGATACCTTAAAAATTTTTTATTTCAAATAGTTTATTGCTAGTATTTATAAATATAACTGACTTCTGTATATTGACTTTTTATGTCCTACATCCTTGCTAAACTCAATAATAGTTCTATTGGCCTTTTTTTGTAGATTGTTTTGGGACAGTGGTATCTGTAAATAGAGTCACATTGATTTTTTTTTTTTTTAAGATTTTATTTATTTATTTGACAGATAGAGAGAGATCACAAGTAGGCAGAGAGGCAGGCAGAAAGAGGAGGAAGCAGGCTCCTCGACGAGCAGGGAGCCCGATACGGGCTTCGATCCCAGAACCCTGAGATCATGACCTGAGCTGAAGGCAGAGGCTTTAACCCACTGAGCCACCCAGGCGCCCATTTTTTTTTTTTTTTTTATGTGACTTCTTAGAATCCTTCAATGTTGGC
The DNA here is from genome assembly GCA_002007465.1 of Ailurus styani. NCBI lineage: Eukaryota > Metazoa > Chordata > Mammalia > Carnivora > Ailuridae > Ailurus > Ailurus styani. The sequence continues at coordinate 3,883,592 of LNAC01000043.1, forward strand.
TCTCTGAAGCCTGTTAGGGACCAACAGCAAGATTATTCACCTTCCCCTGATATTTTATAGTTAGGGAAGCAATGCCCAGAGGGTTTAAGTTCCTTACCTAAGGTCTCACATCAGTAATGGTAACTTATTTGTGGAAGTTTGAAAACTTACAATTTTTTTCCAGATGTGGAAATTGACAAATTAAAATTGGGTGAACTATATATGATTCATTCTTAACTAACATCCATAAAGTTGATCCTTAATCTCATTTAAAATAAAAATTGCAACCATTTTTATCTTTAAGTCCTTGTTAACGATCAGTTCCAGTTTATTTTTTTATTTTATTTATTTTTAGATTTTATTTATTTGTCAGAGATAGAAAGAGCCCAACTGAGGGGAGCAGCAGGTAGAGGGAAAGGGAGAAGCAGGCTCCCCACTGAGCAAAGAGTCCAATGCGGGACTCAATCTCAGAACCTGGGATTATGACCTGAGCCAAAGGCAGAGGCTTAACTACTGAGCCACCCAGGTATCCCTGATCAGTTCCAGTTTAAAACCAAAATTCATTCATTAGTGGTTTCCTTGCTCTCCTCTTTGTTGGTACGTGTAATCAGCAGGAAGTAAAGTGGTCAAAAGGTTAAAATACAGAATAAAACAGTAAAACAAAGGAGCTTGATGGTTCATAAATTGAGTTAATAAGATTCTGGCATTCTAGAGGTTGGATTTGGAATCCAGTTTGAGTTAAGGAGAAAAGGTGGTCACAGCTTGATCTTTCAGTGACAAAAGGTATATATCTTAGGGAGGACTCTCTAGGTGTTACAGACTGCAGTTGAAATTTACTGGTTTAAGACCTCATTTTTTCTTGACACTGTTTCAATTAGGAAATGATTTATTATGAATTTAATATCTTGTACATACTTCTAACATTTTCAGATAAATAATATCCCTTTAGGTAACTTTGCATGTGAAAGCTAATTGACTTGATACTCAGCATCTTCCCATCAGTAATCGCTTCGTGACAGTCTTTTCATCTTTCCTTTTTATTTACTTTTGTTCTTTTTATGGATTTTCCAGCAGTATTACTCTGACATTCTATATAGTAATTCCTCTGAAGTAGGAAGTATATACATTTTTTTGCTCTTATCATCTACACCTAAATTGTGGATAGAGTCAATTTGGAGTAGAATAAAGAGCAAATCTCAATAGTTTACAGTCCTATTAATAACTGTTTTCATACTCTGATCAAAATGGCCAAACATAAGGACCTACCTTGTCCAAAAAGACGTTCTCCCTGAACGAGTAAGGTAGTTTACTTTGCCCGTATTTGCTACGTCATTATTACTTTGTATTCCACACACTTTTAATCATGCACTCCTATTTTGGTAAGACTCCCCTTACTCCCTTTTTAAAAAAAATTTAAAACTCAGCTATTGCATGTTTGTCTTGGGGACTGGTGGATTATATTATCCTTTGGAGATGTCTAAAGTACACTTTATTCTAGGGAGTAATTGATTCGGAAAGAATGGATTTTGAGCTGTTGCCAGATGATGAGCGTCAATGTATAAAATGTAAAACCACATGCTTCATGTCTGCCATCTCCTGTTCTTGTAAACCTGGCCTGCTTGTTTGCCTGCATCATGTAAAAGAATTGTGTTCCTGTCCTCCTTATAAATATAAACTGAGGTGAGTAGGAAGATGATCTTTTCCTGTGGAAAACCCTAAATCCTTAATGAAAGCTCAGTTACATTTCGTTCCAGGATTGAAATACTGAATATAAAATGTATGATTTTCTCCAAACCCAAATATCTCATAACTAAGGCTGCTATTTTGTATGCAGGTATAGGTACACTCTGGATGACCTCTACCCCATGATGAACGCACTGAAACTTCGAGCAGAATCTTACAATGAATGGGCCCTGAATGTGAATGAAGCTTTGGAGGCAAAGATTAACAAAAAGAAAAGTACGTGGTATACAAAGTATGGCTTGATGATTGGCAAATTGGGACTAATTGTAATGTAGCCAACGTAGTTATCAACAGATTACTTGAAACAACCTGACTTTATCCTTGTGTGGTTCCCCTTTTTGGGAACTACAGTGTATGTATGCAGAGTGTAAGCAGAGGAAGTTTTAAAGCCACAAGTGGATTAGGCAGAGGAAAATCTTGATAGATGAATTGTACAAGATCATGTTTTCAACAGAGCGTATTGTTAGGAAACAGAATAGCCTTTTATACCTCTTGTATCAGAAACAAAAATATTTCAAGTTCAGAAAAACATTTTTAAAATCTGGATCTCAAGACAAAGGAAGCATGTTATTAAATTAGGAGTTCCTGGTTTATCACTTTTCAGTGCTAATCAAAGTCACAGTTTCTGTCTCTTGTTACTACCTTGAAAGTCAGGACTTTCTTTCCCATCACAAAGTGCAGGAGAAAGGACTGGTTTGTGCAGCAATGAGAAATCTACATTTGCCTTGTTTTGACAAGTCCATTGTTATCCATCTCTGAAACATTTCCACATTGAAGAGCAACTCTAGGCACTTGTTTAAAACACTCTAAAGGGGCTCCTGGGGCGCCTGAGTGGCTCAGTGGGTTAATGCCTCTGCTTTCGGCTCAGGTCATGATCTCAGGGTCCTGGGATCGAGGCCCGCATCGGGCTCCCTGCTCAGCGGGGAGCCTGCTTCCCCCTCTCTCTCTCTGCCTGCCTCTCTGCCTCCTTGTGATCTCTCTCCCTCTGTGAAATAAATAAATAAAATCTTTAAAAAAAAAAAAATAAAAAATAAAGGGGCTCCTGGCTGGCTCAGTTAGGAGAGCATGCGACTCTTGATCTTAGGGTCATGAGTTCGAGTCCCACATTGGGTATAGAAATTACTTAAAAATAAATAAATAAAACGTAAAAAATAAATAAATAAAAATAAAACACTCTACCCTTAACCAAAAAATAAAAATTAAATGAACAAATTTATTAATGAACTAAAACATTCGAAATATAAAAGCAAACTCTCCTTCTATATTTCATAACACTCGTAATAAACATCATGATCACAGAAAAAAAAATGACCTTTTCTTTATTCCTAGGCCTTGTCAGCTTTAAGGCTTTAATTGAAGAGTCTGAAATGAAGAAATTCCCAGACAACGATCTTTTGCGTCACCTTCGCTTAGTCACGCAGGATGCAGAGAAGTGTGCCTCTGTCGCACAGCAGCTGCTTAATGGCAAAAGACAAACTAGGTATGTGCTTCTGTTTGAGCTTGGACTCTTTGGTGGCTAAACTTGGAAACCTGTTGTGACTAGTGTTTCCTTCTGTCCTATATTCCTGAGACATAGAATCTGAGAATGGTGAGTGTATCATGTTCTCATGGCTTCTTTTGGCCTTTGTCTTTATAGATACCGATCTGGTGGTGGAAAATCCCAAAATCAGTTGACAGTAAATGAGCTCCGACAGTTTGTGACACAGCTGTATGCACTTCCATGTGTCCTCAGTCAAACACCTTTGCTAAAGGTAACTCTTAGAGAGGGATGGGTGGGGAATTACTTTGGTAATCCTCTATTTTGTAAATAAATTCAATTGACATGATTATGTCATGTCAACCATGTCAACCATGTCATGGTGGTTAATATGTACATTTATTTGCAAATGGTTTTAATAACCCACTGAGTGTTTTGGTATGTGTGTGTGTATATAAAGAGATTATATAACAGGTCTACAAAGGAGAGATAAAGTTGGAAATTTTTATCTTAAAAGTAACCACCTGCTACTCTTTGAAGTTGGTAAAAGGTCTGTTATACTCATTTCTTTTAGCTGTTGTTTGGCTTATATGTTATCTCATTTACCCATACTATTGCTAAAATCCTATGAGATGAAGAGTCACATTGAATATGTATTGAAGATTCTAAGTACAAAAGAATCCAGTTACTAAAATTACTATTTTGATACAATAACCTGTGTTTTTTTAGGATCTCTTGAATCGTGTAGAAGATTTTCAACAGCACAGCCAGAAATTGCTCTCTGAGGAAATGCCCAGTGCTGCAGAGCTACAAGACTTGCTGGATGTCAGCTTTGAATTTGACGTTGAACTTCCACAGCTTGCTGAGATGCGTATCCGTCTAGAACAGGCCCGTTGGCTAGAAGAGGTGCAGCAAGCTTGCCTAGACCCCAGCTCCCTTACTTTAGATGATATGAGACGTCTCATAGACCTAGGGGTGGGTCTGGCCCCGTATTCAGCAGTGGAGAAAGCAATGGCCCGACTTCAGGAACTGCTCACAGTGTCAGAACACTGGGATGACAAAGCCAAGAGTCTTCTCAAGGCCAGGTAAAAAAGCAAACCTACCCCTCTCTCTTGGGGAAGGTTGGGTAATATGTCCATCTTAAAGCAGTAGAACACACCAGTGTTCAGAAGCTGCCCATTAGAGGTGTAGAATACATGTAGAAATAGCTGAGATGTTTGGGGGTGCTTTGGAACTCGAGTGAAAGAATATTAATTTTCTTCTTACTTTACTGATTGTGAAATGAATGATTCAAAGGGGAATTGCCTTTTCTAGAGTTGTTTGAATGAAATTTCTTTGGACCCTGACAATACCATCTTTGAGAGAAGAAAAAGTTTTACAAATAAGCGGAAAACTATTTAAACCCACAGTTAATAAATAAGCTCCCAAGGAGTCTTGAAATGTTTGAGTTAAAGACATTTACTTGTTGGCACTGTTCTGTAAAATGAAGATAGTGCCAGTAATTACCAACAGGAGTAGGAATGTACTTTTTTGATGTTGCTTAGTAACTCAGGACACCCTACCTATGTTAGAGAGATTTGATTGGACTCAGGTAAACCATCTGAGGGAAGAAAGATCAGCCCCTCCCTAATTTTGCTTTCTGTCTGACAGATCTTCATTTGTCCAATTGACAATAATTAAGTACAAAAAAAATGCATGGTTACAGAAGTTCTGTAATCCTAAAAGAGTGGTCATGGAGCAGAGCACACTTTTTGATACTGTGCTTTTGGTATATTGATACCCTGGAGAATTTAAATTTTCTTAGTGAAACTGTATGAATTTTAACAGTGTATATAATTGAACACAGTAAATTATCATTAAGTTACCTTCTGCAAATGAAAAGTTTGTGGGTAAAAAAAAAAAAGAAAAGAAAAGTTTGTGGTTGTAGCAGCATAAAATCAGGGATAAGTAGAACTTAAATGCTTTACCGGTCATTTCCTTTATCTTTGATTCTCTTAAGTTTTATGCAAGCATTGGAAACTCGTTAATTAGATATCTAGTAGTGATTAACATATAAAAAATTGTTTGCTATGCTGAATTTCTTTTGAAATGGTTTTTCTAGTTTCTTTAGTAAACCTTAAGAAAAATGAACCACCATAGAAAATGTTAAGTAGCTCTTATATTTCATTTTTGTAGACCTCGGCATTCCCTGAACAGCCTTGCTACAGCGGTTAAAGAGATTGAGGAGATCCCCGCATATCTGCCAAATGGTGCAGCTCTTAAAGACTCAGTGCAGAGAGCCAGGGACTGGCTTCAGGATGTGGAGGCCCTGCAGGTTGGTTTAAGAACAAAAAAACTGTCTTGGGATGCCTGGGTAGCTCAGTCGGTTGAGTGTCTGCTTTTGGCTCAGGTCATGATCCTAGGGTTCTAGAATCGAGGCCCACATCCGGCTCTCTGCTCAGCAGAGAGTCTGCTTCTCCCTCTGCCTGCCACGCCCCCGCTTGTACTCTCTTTCTCACCCCGTCAAATAAATAAAATTAAAAAAGGAAAAAAAGTCTTTAGTATGTAAGTGCATCTATGAAGAGTAATAATTAAAAAATTGTAAAGTGTACTATGTTGGCTCTCACCATACAGATTCAGTGTTTTTAGTTGGCCAGATTAATAATTTTATTCAGCCTTATGTAGATGTACTTACCCATCTATTGTCCTGACCAGTTGACTCAAATATTTAAAGTTTAGATAATAATTCAACCAACTTTTTCTGGGAGCTTGGGATCCTCTTAACAAACTTAAATACTTGGTTAAAGATCAAAGAAAAAGCTAAAAATGGAAGTTGTGGGAGAAAGGTAGTTTCCGATCTTTGAGTACAGTTGTCTCTTGTTGGCTTACTAACAACTTAAAGTACAGACAAGAGTAGCACATTTAGTGAATCTGGTTATATGATTGCAAGGCTAAAGTAGGCCACGAGGCCCAGAATTTTTCACCAGTTAGTGGCTTTTTTTCTTTTTAAGATTTTATTTATTGGGCGCCTGGGTGGCTCAGTGGGTTAATGTCTCTGCTTTCGGCTCAGGTCATGATCTCAGGGTCCTGGGATCAAGGCCCGCATCGGGCTCCCTGCTCAGCGGGGAGCCTGCTTCCCCTCTCTCTCTCTGCCTCTTGTGATCTCTCTCCCTCTGTGAAATAAATAAATAAAATCTTTTTTAAAAAAAAGATTTTATTTATTTATTTTGTGAGAGAGAGAATGAGCGACAGGGAGCATGCATGAGAGAGCGAATGGGAGAGGGCATGAGAGGAGGAGAGGGTCCAAGGGAGAAGCAGACTCCCTGCTTAGTAGGGAGCCCGATGCAGGAATCGATCCTGGGGACTCCAGGATCATGACCTGAGCCAAAGGCAGTTGCTTAACCAACTGAGCCACCCCAGCACCCCTCACCAAGTAGTGACTTAAAGAAAAGTGACTTCCTACCCCTACAAAAGAAATGAAACTGAAGTTCCAGAGTAATTAGCACTAAGTTGTACGTGCTAGATGTCATACTTAATGACTTGCCTATACTTTAAAAAAGCGTTAAATTCACTTGTAGCAATATTAAGGTACAGACAAAATGCGTTCTGTAATTTACCCAGTTGCAGCTGGCTACCTTCATTTGAAAAGTGGTTGGTGGGTAGTGTCTTCCTTTTCTTTGTAATTGTCGCAAATCAGTAGGTATTATGGACTTACTGAGAAAAAAAGATCTTTGAATTATTTAATAGGCTAGATTTTAAAAATTTATCTCATTCTTGAGTCTCAAGTTCTGTTTTGTTGAAGCCATTGGATTCTAAAAATAAAAAATATTACCTGGTTTTCTGAATATTTGTCTAATTTAGTGCTAATTTGTTAATTTTGCTAATAAGAAATGCCAAACCAGACAGTTTTAGCCAGATGTTTGCAACAAAACATCTGGTCATCTATTCTAGTTAACAGGGGAAGAGAGAAGATATTGTTTGATAACTATTATTAGCTAATTAAGGGGTGACCCCAGCTAATCAAAGAAAAAGCCAAGGAAAGTATTTACTGTGTACATAAACTTCCTTAAGGGGAGTTTTAGATGCAGGCTCTTGTTAATGATGGTTGGAGCTATAGTTGATTAGGTTTAGTCGTGGTCCTCCTTTTTACTTAGGATTGGTGGCAGCCAGAAAGGCAAGGTGAAGGTGAGGTCATTGCAATAAGGAGAGATGAGCATGTGAAATCAGAAAGAGGACATATTTCTGGGAAGGCTAACTCTGTTTATATTTTGTAATGTATATACTACTTAGTACTGTGTTTTCAATAGTGCCCCTAAGGACAAAAAGCAAGTCTTGCTCCATTCTGAAAATAATAACCTGGCCTTTACTTACATCATATACTTAAGGACTAATGGAGAGATGTGACTAACATCAAGGAGCCTCTTCATATTTACTGGATTGTGTACTTTACAATGTTATTCAGTATTCTGCTTTTACACATAGGAAGCCTTCCTTTTATTTCTAAATTAAATATTAAAGACAGCATGTATTTTGTGAGTCACCTTTTTTAAGTGTTTAGCAGAACATTTATGCCCTTACAGTTCCAGTCTTATAAGAATAAATGAAACATCAAGTTCCTAGTCTAATTCAGTTTTCCCCAGTTTCCCCAAAAATGTCCCTTCCAGTTGTTTATCTCGTCCACCACCACATGTTGCACCTTATTGACATATGGCTTTAAGTTTCTTTGAATCTTGTGGTGTTTTCTTCCCTAGCCTACTTTCTTTCATGTCACTGTCTAGAATAGTCACCCTGTGGTAAGTCCTGTCTTCTGGATTTGTCTGGTTATTTCTTTATGGTGTGTTCTATCTTCGGTATTTCCTCTAAACTGAAAATTAGTTTCAAAGAGTTGATGGGTTGAAGTTAAATATTTTTTACTTAGAATAATATCAAAGTATCAGGTCATACTGTATACTTTGTATTGCATCATATCAGGAGACATATTTGGATGACTACTTAGTGAAGCTAAAATCTACCATTGTAGTAGAGCACACCAGTGCTCCCCACCCCCAACCTAATGTTTTTATTCTTCTTCCAGTTTAGGTCTCTCATTCTCAGAATGTGCTCCCAGGGGTGCCTGGGTGGCTCAGTTGGTTAAGCATCTACCTTTGGGTCAGGTCATGATCCCAGGATCCTAGGACAGAGCCCTGCATCAGGCTCCCCGCTCAGTGGGGAGTCTGCTTCTTTTTGTCCCTCTGCCCCTCTCACTCTGCCTTTCTCCCTGCTCTCGTGCTCTCACTCTCTATCACTCAAATAAATAAATAAAATGTTAAATGTGGTCTCACTACCAAGAGCATCAGCATCATCTAGAAACTTAAGAAATGCAAATTCTTGGGCTCTTCCCTGATGAATCAGAATATCTGCAGATGGGGCCCAGGAAACTTGTTTAAACAAGCTTTCCAGATGATTCTTTTTTTTTTTAAGATTTTATTTATTTGTCAGAGAGAGAGAGCACAAGGAGGGGGAGCAGCGGGCAGGGGAGCAGGGAGCCCTACATGGGGCTTGATCCTAGGACCCTGGGATCATGACCTGAGCTGAAGGCAAACGCCTAACCGACTGAGCTACCCAGGTGCCCCCCCCCCAGATGATTCTTAATGCATATGAACGTTTGAGAACCAGTGGGACTTTTTGCCTCATTTTCCAAATAATATATACTGAGTTAGTTCATCATTGGGTGGATTGGAGTAAAATACTGTTTTTATTAACGTAAGTCAGTGTGAAAACCTTTTGAGTTATTGCAAGTCTACATTTCCCTTGAATTTGTTTCAAGCTATCTATAGGGATCAAGATGACAAGTGAATTTAGAAGGGCATTAAAAGTCAACAAAGAGATTACAGTGTATGTCATGTTCGTAGTTGTATCCTTGGGGACTAGCACAAACTAGGTTCTTTTAAAGTATTTGTTAAGTGAAGAAACACGTGTCACCCACACCCCCATTGCCAAATTGGTCAGCTGGCAGATTTTGTCCAACTTTATGAAATTAACATACTGAAATCATGGAGTAGGTCTACTCTGAATGGTGCTTTTCCCACTTTGCAGAGAAGTATTCTTTTTTCTAAGTTGCTACAATTTTTCTTGACTCGTTAGGTTGGAGGACGCGTGCCAGTGTTAGACACACTCATAGAACTTGTTACCCGAGGCCGATCTATCCCGGTACATCTGAATTCTTTACCAAGACTGGAATTACTAGTAGCTGAGGTTCAGGCTTGGAAAGAATGTGCTGCTAATACATTCTTGACTGAAAATTCTCCCTATTCTCTCTTAGAGGTAAGTTTGCAGCCAGCTCACCACAAGACCTTTAATCTCTTAGCTTATAGAACATGTAGTCCCTTCCCTCACAAAGGTGGTATCACTGACTGATCTACATCCCGGGAGTTATTCTTTTCAGTAGACCCAGGGAGTTTCTTCCAAACTTCCAGTGAAATAACCTTTAAATGTTATCTGCATACATTTAGGGATAGCATTCAGTGTCTAAAGAAGAACATTTTTCTCATTGAAGTTCCTCAGTCTGGGTTGAAATTGGACTTTTAACCTTGGCCATGCTGCACCATTTGCATTTAATAAACCTGGTAAATGGTCTCATTCACCACCACTCATAAAGTGCTAGAGTTGCACTTTTTTGTATTTTTTGTAAGCTGATACTGGTGGTACATTATGACTAGAATTGGTAAGTTTCACGTTGAACTTACTACTGTTTCATCCAGTCTGTAATCAAAGTCAGTCTTTTGTGAAATTCATTCCCTCCCTCCTCACTCCCTCCCTTTGTAAAGGAGAATTTTCTGACTTTAGGGCAGCATGTGACAGAGGAAGTGTTAGATAAGAAGTTTACGTCCTTACCACTGCTTAGGCTTTTATTGTGGGGCTTATTCCTAAGACATTATCTGAAATTCATCTTATGCTTTGCCCTACATTAGGTGCTGTGTCCTCGATGTGACATTGGCCTTTGGGGATTGAAGAGGAAGCAGAGAAAGTTCAAGGAGCCCTTGCCAAGTGGAAAGAAGAAAAGCACTAAACTAGAGAGTCTGAGTGACCTGGAGAGAGCTTTAAGTGAAAGCAAGGAGACTGCTTCAGCTGTACGTAGTGGGGCTTTTTCTTCTTCTTTCTCTGTTGCTTAGGGAGGATGATTTCTAACTCTCTCTTGTTCACAGGTATATTGGTTAAGGCATGTAAAAAGATAACCTTAAAGTACTCTGTTTTACCAAAAAGACTTTCTGAAAATTGTCACATGTAAATGCATGTAAAAAGATAACCTTAAAAGTACTCCGTTTTACCAAAAAGACTTTCTGAAAATTGTCAAATGTAAGTGTGAGTTCAAGCCCCACATTGGGTGTAGAGCTTACTAAGTAAGTAAAATAAATAAATACACAAACACACATGCTTAAAAAGTAAACTTAAAAGTGTATTGGATACCTTTGAGTCTGACTGCATTTAGTAAGCACTGTTGATTCAAAGATGGTATCATCATCAGAAGCTGAAGCAGAGTCTAGCTCATGTTTAGTGAGCCACAGTATTAGGACAAAAGAAGATAGGTGATTTGGGTGCTTAGGTTTTTTTTCTTTTATTGAGCTATAATTGGCATATAACATTATGTTTGTTTCAGGTGTCCTGCATAATGATTTGATTGATTGCCACAATAAGTCTGTAACCGCACATAGTTACAAACTTTTTTAATGATGAGAACTTTAAGGATCTACTCTCTTAGCAACATCCAAGAATACAGTACAGTACAGTATTAACTGTAGTCAACATGCTATACCTTATGTCTTCAGGACTTATTTTATAACAGGAAATTTGTACCTTTACCCAGTTAGCCCACTCCCCACCCCTTGCCTCTGGCAGCCACCAGTTTGTTCTCTATATCTGTGGGTGTGGGGTTGGGTTTTTTTTGTTTGTTTTTTTGTTTTGTTTTTGGATTCATATAGTATTTGTGTTTGACTTATTTCACTTAGCCTAACACAGTTACAGTCTATTTATATTGTTGCAAGTGGCAAGATTTCCTTTTTTTTGATGGCTGAATAATATTCTATTATATATATACGTACACATCTTCTTTATCCTTTCATCCATTGANCTATTGTTGCAAGTGGCAAGATTTCCTTTTTTTTGGTGGCTGAATAATATTCTATTATATATATACGTACACATCTTCTTTATCCTTTCATCCATTGATCGACACTTAAGTTGCTTCCATGTCTTGGCTACTGTAAGTAATGTTGCAGTGAACATGGGGGTGCGAGTAGCTTTTGAGTTAGTTTTTTTCTTTCCTTCAGATAAATACCCAGAAATGGAATTGCTGGATCATTTGGTAGTTCTATTTTTAATTTTTTGAGGAGCCTGCCTGTTGTTTTCCAGGATGGCTGCACTGATTTACATTCCTACCAACAGTGCGCCAGGGTTCCCTTTTTCCCACATCCTCACCAACATGTGTTACTTCTTGGCATTTTTTATAATAGCCATTCTGCTAGGTGTGACGTCATCTTGCAATGTGATTCTGATTGCAATTTCATGGTTGACCACCTTTTCATGTACCTGCGTCTTCTTTGTATTTCTTCTTTAGAAAACTACTCCTGTACCCTGCCTGTGTTTGTTTTCTACTATTAAGTTATCAGATGTGTGCTTTGCCAGTATTTTCTTCTATTCTGTAGGTCACCTTTTAATTTGGTTCGTTTCCTTTGTTGTACAGAAGCTTTTTAGTTGGATGTGGTCCCATCTGGGTGCTTTAAGTGGCACAAAGTGTTCCTCATTGTAGAGTTGGACTCTTCCAGCTCCAAGGGCTGGACTAAATAGTTTCAGTCTCTGGTCAGGGCATCTTCTGCCCAGTCCATTCCTTTGTTAGCTGTCTCACTTCTCTGGTGATTGACATGGGATTGCCTTGATTTATGTATTTTGACACAGATTTCCTTAGGGCATGTTTGTATATTGAGTCAGATTCCAATCAGATTCTGCTGCTTGAGCTTGAGCATCATTCTGATTTTTTTAAGGTGCTGCTTTCCACTGTTATTTCTCTGGTCTATTTTTATAAAGCCATTGTCTGTTTTGAACTTTGCATGCTGTGTCTTTCAGAGTCTAGTCTATGCCCATCTACTGTAAGAATCCCTGGCTTAAGAACTCAGACATAACTTGTTGATTTCATAGTAGAACTCTAAAAGAGGAGCTGTCGGCTCTCCATTTGTGAGTTCTAGGAAGGCACCTTATCACATATTGCCTGTACATTGTTTTTGTCTACAGAAATAGGTGGATTTTTTAAAAATATACCAGTGGTTTGTTACCTAATTTACTTCTAGATCTTTTTATTTCTTCCTTATTCATTCATATATTTTCTTTCTCATTCCAAAAAGAGATAATGGAGAGTTCATTCTGGCCTTATGACTCAGGGCGCTTCATCTGGTGAATCATAATGGGTCTGATGGTGGGTGGGTGTGATACCTGGGAATGGTTTTAACTGTGACATATTAACATTTTGAGGATTAGGGAATAGATTTGGGGAAAGGAAAGGTTCCTGCAGCCTGTAGCTTCTGTTTCTAGAAGGGAGAACTCAGTTTTAAAAGTCTACCCTTTCCCCTCCATTTATCTGTGTTTCTGTATCAGTGAAATGCTGGAGGAGGACTACAGTGGCCCAGCCTTTTATGGGAGAAAATGGATTTATTAAGTTCAAGGTGGTAGTGGCTAACTATTGACGTAGCCAGTGATTTTAGTTTATCACATTTAAATAGCTTTTACTTCATGGTGCATAATGAATAAATCTGTAATGCCTAAACCTGTTTATGGATTGGGTACCTTGTGTAATAGGTGCTTAGTCCGTTCATATAAAGGTTCTACTTACGGACATCTTGTAAATATTGTTCAGGAATATGTTTAGTGTCACTTCAGCTTTTTACTATGAAGTTGGTTCTGTTTATGTGTTATTTTCAAGTCACTTGTACAGGTTAACTGAACTTCCCACTTTTCTGGGACATGGCTCTCATTTTAATAAAGAGGAAAGACTTTACAATTAGAATATACCTGCCACATTCTGCAGAAAAGCAGTTTGCTTTTGTCTGTGCCCCGATGAGCTTATTTTCCAGCATCACATGTGCGTGTTCAACATGTGTAACAAAAGTCTGGTGAGGTGCTCTCTGTTTAATTATTTCATGAGGTGTCCAGTTTCATTATCTACAATGGCTGTGTCCAGCACACATATAAGGCCTCGGTGTTAAAGATCGTAAGATGCATAAACTACCATTGTGTAGTGGCTGCTTTAGAGACTTTTCCATCCAAAGTACCTCTCTAAAAGAACACAGAAGCTAATGGAACTACGAAAACATGGAGAACCCCAGGAATTAGAGCATGTAGAATGGGAAAAGCCTGTTTCTTTTAAGAGAAGTAAATGTGCAAGGAAGTTGGACTTTAAGAAGTAGGGTGTGCTCAGTAATTGCTCACGTTGTTCACTGTGTGCCAGGCAGAGCGGGCTGTCACGGAATCATCATTGCAGCCCTGGGAGGTGGGCTGTACTGTTAACTCCATTTTATACATGTGAACATTTAGCCACAGTGGAATGTGCTGCCCAGGGCCATTCACACAATTCAGTGAGATGGAGCCAGGATTTAAATGTATATCATCGGGCGCCTGGGTGGCTCAGTGGGTTAAATGTATATCATCTACTCTGGGACCCTGGGGTTTTAGGAGAGGGCTAAATTCTCTCTGACTTTGTTCTTGATTGTTAACTCCTTTTTAGATGGCAACACTTGGGGAAGCCCGCCTAAGGGAAATGGAAGCCTTGCAGTCTCTCAGACTAGCCAATGAAGGGAAGTTGCTGTCACCTGTCCAAGATGCAGAGCTGAGAGTCTGCCTGTGTCAGAAGGCCCCAGCTGCCCCCATGATCCAGTGTGAACTCTGCAGGGATGCTTTCCACACGAGCTGTGTGGCGGTACCCAGTATTTCACAAGGCCCCCGAATTTGGCTTTGTCCCCATTGTCGAAGGTCAGAGAAACCTCCGTTAGAGAAAATTCTGCCCCTGCTGGCCTCCCTGCAGCGTATCCGCGTTCGCCTTCCTGAGGGAGATGCACTTCGATACATGATCGAAAGAACGGTGAACTGGCAACACAGAGCCCAGCAGCTGCTTTCATCAGGGAATCTCAAATCTGTGCAGGATCGAGTGGGCTCAGGACTGTGGTATAGCAGATGGCAAGCCTCAGCGGGACAGGTGTCTGAGACAAACAAGGTGAGTCTGGACTTGTCTTTGCCAGTTACTAGAATCTGCCGAGCTCTGACCCTTCCCCCGGCACCTCTGCCCTGGGGCTGCTGCTGCTCCTGGTGATGGCTGGACTGGTCCCAGTGCTCACTTTGCAGCTCTCCACTTCAGGGGCTCTGTGCCTGTGTCGTGTTGTTTCCGTTTTCTCTGCTCCTGGCACTGAGAAGGTATATCTCTCAGGCAGTCTGCTTCTGGAGAGCAGATTTCACCTTTTCATAGATATGTATAGTTTTCCCATTTATGTGTATGAATCCAGATACATATTTAATGTATTTGAATTTTTGCTGGACTGTTTTTTTCCCCCTGCTTCCTCTCATGTAAGTTACTGACTAGAGGGGGAAGAGCTTTCTGCCTTGTGTCTCTTACTGCCCCTTGAGGAAGGAATAGGTTTTGAAGTGTCTGAGTACTGTGTTGCTTCAGAGGAAAGGCAGCGGGTTTCACACCATCCGTGATCTTTCTGGATGGGCGGAGTTTTTTGTCTTCTTCCATAGAATGTGGCTGCAGGAAAAGAATGTGAAAAATAGCAGAGAAGTGCAGTCAGGAGGGCAGTATTCAGTCTTCTTATAAGTTTGACCTGATTTTCAGATCTCGTGCAGATTTCTCTAGCCAAGATCTCACACCTCGCTTGTGCTGTACTAAGACAGCAAATTACGAGTTAAATGTTCAGCCGACCAAAGATAAAAGACAAAAACATTGATTTCGTCATATTTGTTTCCTTGTTCCTTTTACATTTCTTCCCAGGCTTGTGAAATACAGGCAGCGCCTGGCACTTAGCAAATGATGAATTAAATTCTTGTTGCATAGGGTGAGTTGTGATCTTTTGGGTAGCCTACGGGGGAGACGTTTATGTGCTTTACATAAGATAGACTAGGAGTTTACTTTTATTGATAAAAGGAGAGGACATAACTGTTACTTATTTACTAGTTCATAGTCAAAGGAGTGTTACTACTAGCACTTTTTAATAAACACTGAGGAAGGGAGGAAGGTGGACATGCACGAGATCTGGCAGTTCCTCGGGTTTGCTCGGAGGGGCACATGTCTGTGTTCATTGTGTTACAACCTTCATTAGGAGAATTACATAGGGAATAAAAGGTTGTATGATCTGTTCTCATGCAAAGAAAATGCCTTATTTCCCAATGGTGGTCTTGATCTCTGTGGAATTGGTCGAGGTAAAACCAGGAAGACTAAAGACTTGGTGGATATGAGTTGATTTAGCTAAATCTAAAATACTTGGAGACATCTTTCACTTGGGAATTGAAGTCCTTTTTTCCTGTTTGCCTGCTTGATAACCCAAACTACATTCCCTGGACTGGTAGGAGAATTTTTAATCCTGAAAATGCCTTTCTGTAAATATTTTCCTTCCATTAGGTGTCTCAGCCTACTGGCACAACATCCTTCTCCTTGTCTGATGACTGGGACAGCAGAGCCTCATATGTACACTCTCCCTTCTCCACTGGCCGAAGTTGTATCCCCCTCCATGGTTTGTATTTATGATGGTGGGGGGGTGCTGGGTAGGAACAAGTAATCTTGCAGTAGGGTTTTGTTCAGATACATAAAAAGAGTTTATCTTCAAATGTCAGATATGGGTTACTAGGTATTTGCAAGGTGGGAGAAGGATCATGCTTGAAGGTTTATAAATGCAAAACAGATAGAGAAAGGCTTTACTACATTGCTTTCAGGGATGAAAGGGTTAATCCCATGCCAACTGACATTTAAATACCAGTCATTTCAGTCAGATGCTAAGTCATGGGTTCCCTTAGGATCTTAGAGATAATCTATACTTGAAACCTATACCTCCTTTTTTTTTTTCAATGTTGACTCTTGAACAACACAGGTCCACTTAAACACAGATTTTTTCAGTAAATACACTACTGTAAATATATATTTTCTCTTCCTTATGATTTTCTGAATGGGCTCTTTAGCTTACTTTATTCTAGGAATAGTGTATAATACATAAACATACAAAATGTGTTAATCAGCTTGATTGGTAAGACTTCCAGTCAACAGTAGGCTGTTAGCATTAAATTTTGGGGAGTTGAAAGTAACATATGGATTTTCAACTGTGCAGGGAGTCAGCTCCCCCAATTGCCACCTTGTTCAGGGGTCAGCTGTGCTTATGTATACATGACTGCCCCAGGAGTTCTGCCTGGAGCCACAGTGGGAGTCCTAATCCTTAGTCATGCCATCACAGTATGTGTTTGGTAATGGGGTTGGAGCTACTCAGTCCACCCAGATTGCCCACATCTTGGTCTGTTCCATGCTTTCTGTTGAAAGCAGAAGCTCTCCGGGCAGATGTACAGCCTCTCTGTGTTAGCAGTAATTAAGTGAAGAGGGGATTCAGTGTAGAAGTAGTACTTCCCTAGTAATCAGAAACCTGAGAAAATCTAGTTTGGGCTCTTACTGAGTTGTGGCTTTAATGAACACATTGTATGAACCAAATAACTTCAACTGAATATAATTTTACAAGGAGAGGATGGCGGTGGTATGAGGGCTAGTCTTGCTTTGCTTGAATGTCTCAGCGTCCATGTGAAACACCCTCCATTGGTCATTTTGCTTTGGTGTGGTCTTTAACAGGTATTAGTCCAGAAGTGAATGAACTGTTGATGGAAGCCCAGTTGCTCCAGGTATCCCTTCCTGAAATTCAGGAACTTTATCAGACTTTACTTGCAAAGCCAACCCCTGCTCAGCAGACTGACCGAAGCTCGCCAGCTAGACCCAACAGTGAGAAGGTGAGTGTCTGCCAGGCAGCCAGGGAATACAGTCTAGGGTGGGGGGCATGATTTTTAGTGTCCCTCCATCTAAATAGTTCAGTGATTCTGTCTTCGATCCAGAAAAGGACGCATACTTCTGCTTCACAACCTCATTTCCTAAGGCAGTGATGAGCAGAAAGGTGCAAGGCATCACTCTGGGCTCACATTTTTTTCCTTTTAGCTCCTTTCCTTTTTCCCTTTTTTTCTTTTTAGCTTTTCATCATTTCCATGTGATAATAGCTAGAAGCAGAATTTTTTTTCTGTAAGAGAAAGACTATAGAGATGAAAATGTAATTAGAGCTGGGAGGGCCTTTTGGTATAAAGCTTTCAAAACTTAAAGAATATGTGGAGTTAATGTTTAACAAATGTTTTAAATGCTCTATCCCTAATAGGACAGCTGGTGTGAGGACTGGGTCATCAGACTGAGGGTATCCGTTTTGAGTGCTGACTTACTTGAAGGGGAGAGAGATTCCATATATGTCCTGTGTCTTAGCTTAAAGATGCTGCTACTTTATGCTAGTGAGCTAGCTGACCTATAATATTCAAAACTTCTGAGAATATAGTCAGGATAGGGAAGAATCTTATTATCAACTACCATTTAGAATTTTATATTTTTTATATTTTTAAATTTAAAAATTTATTTATTTATTTGAGAGAAAGAATGCAGAGGGAGGGGCAGGGGGAGAGGGAGAGCAGACTCCCCACTGAGCGTGGAGCCCGATGTAGAGCTTGATCTCACAACTCTGAGATCGTGACCTGAGCCTAAATCAACAGTTGGACGCTCAGCCAACTGAGCCACCCAGGCGCCCCTTGAATTTTATTTTTCATTATGATACCAAGTAGTAGTGTAGCACCATTATTGATTATGTTCAGTTAATGCACTGTTTCTGTAAGGAGTGGGGTAGGTATTAGCACGGTTAGTAAAAAAGGAAGAAGGTATCAGCACGGTTCCTTAGAAGTCCATAGGTCAAAGGATAAGCATACACATCTAGGTAGAAACTACATGGTAGTCTTTTACTCCTGTAGTTGGTGAAAAGAAGAATGAAGGCATCTCCCCATCTTCTGGTGCTAATTTGAAATCTAATCATGTCTTTAACATTTCCTTTTTCTACTATTTCTTTTGATAGCACTAAGAGTTAAGTTAGCTAAACTCAAACAGGTTGTCCTATAGGACGTGAAAGGGATGTGGCAGCAGTGGTGTTAGGATGAAGTATTTTTTAAATTTTTAAAAATTTTTTAAATAGGTCTTCTCTACACCTGATAGGGGGCTCGAACTCATCCCGAGATTGGGTCACATGCTCTTCCCTGACTGAGCCCGCCAGGCGCCCCGGGTTGCAGGATTTTTTTAATGTTGATGAGAGAGCATCTGGTTTCTCACACAGCTAATATTGCACTAGTTTGAGTAACAGGCAGACTGACGGCTAAAACTGAATTTGCCTGTCTTCACCCCAGAATGAGTGCTGCCGTGGGAAGCGAGATGGAATCAACAGTCTTGAGAGAAAACTGAAGAGACGCCTGGAAAGAGAAGGCCTCTCCAGTGACCGGTGGGATCGAGTTAAAAAAATGCGGACCCCCAAAAAGAAGAAAATCAAACTGAGCCACTCCAAGGACATGAACAGTTTCAAGTTAGAGAGAGAGCGTAGCTATGAGTTAGTCCGTTCTGCCGAAACTCATTCCCTGCCCTCAGACACATCCTATTCCGAACAGGAGGACTCTGAGGATGAAGATGCCATCTGTCCAGCTGTGAGCTGCCTGCAGCCAGAAGGAGATGAGGTCAGTGAGGTTTGGGCCATAGAGGACATGCTTTCCCTTAACTCAGAAACCCTGTAAGCTACACCTCATCTCGCTGGGTCTTTCTCTTCTGCTTATCTGCTTTGAGCTGATCTGAATGGATTGCTCAGCCCTCCCCCACTGATATCTCTGCTCTTAACCATCGTTCCTGGGTCTTCTCCCTTTTCTTGAAGAAACTCTTATTCTTCCCTTTTTCCTTTTCCTGCTCTTCCAGCTTTCACCTCCCGGCGCTAAGAAGGTGGGAGGGATGCTGATGTAATGCCCTTTTGCTTACTTATCACAGGGCGGCGCTGTCTTAACCCCAAAGCAGTCACGACTTGAAGAATGGCTTTGACTTGGTTGCTTTGGCTGGTGGGCCAGCTACACTCATGTGGCGTAGCTGTTGTGCCAGAGGTCCCAGTGGTGGGACGGTGGCCGTTGGTGGCAAACGGCCTGAATATCTTGAGGCTGGCCTGCCCAATTTTGAATCACATTTTTTCCTCTGAAAACCCCATCTCCCTGCTCTTTGTAACCAGGTGGACTGGGTCCAGTGTGATGGCAGCTGCAATCAGTGGTTTCACCAGGTCTGTGTTGGTGTTTCTCCAGAGATGGCAGAGAAGGAAGACTACATCTGTGTGCGCTGTACTGTGAAGGACGCACCAAGCCGAAAATAAAAAACACAAACACAAACACCCCCCACCCCCAACCACTTAATGTAATTCAGGACTCCAACCAAGAAGATTTCTTCAATTTCTCAGCAAAGCTACAGGACTGGTATTCAGACCAGCCTGTAAACGGTGCTATTTCTATTCCTTATGGGATCATTTTTCCAGAACTCTTTGAAAAAAAGAAAAAACTAAAAAAATTTTTGACACTTTTTGTATTTTTTTCCTTAAGAGCTGTTTGTGGTTGTTAAGGTGTGAAATGCTGACTGGTTTTTTTTGCAGGGGTTTCCACCAATTTGGAAGGCATTGGAGCTTGCACCTTTTCATGTACAGCATTAAAGTCTTACCTCTGGGATTTACCGGCTTAAGAGTCCAACTCAGTTTCAGTGCCCAGAAGGGCACCAGAGATTCCAGTAAATCCTCATTTGAGGAATTTCTCTCTTGTTTACTCTGTTACCATATTGGGGAACTTAAGTTTTTCACTTTTGGGGTTTTTTTGTTTGTTTCTTTATCCACTTTTCTTTTTCCTGGTAGACTAGGTTTATTTATCAAAGCAATAACTTCTCTGTTGGTTTCAGTGGCTGGAATTAAAACAAAACAAAACAAACTTCCAAACAGTGTGTTGGTGCTTTAGCATTTGGTTGATGTACAGAACACAAATGTCTAGTTTCTAGTGTCACTGATGAACTAGTGATGTAGAAAAGAGACTGCTCTGTAAGTAATTGCCACAGCTGTATTTTGGCTTTTCCCCTGCCCCTTCCTTCCTCTCCTACTATTTTTTTGGTAGCTTGTATCAAATGTTGCAGTTTATATTGTGGAATAAATCCTTGGTCCTAATTTAACACTAAATGCTGGTTATTTAGAGCCATTAGACTACAGCTTCTTATGTCCCTCTACCTTGTGGGCTTGGAAGAGCGAGAGGGGGGTTGCTTGCTTTTGCCTCTGCCCAACTAGGCCACAGCAGCAGTGGATGGTTCTTCTGTATCCTGCTCTGTTTGGTGGGCCGTATGCCTCCCGTCTCTACTAATAAAGAAGCCTACCCAGTCTTGATGGAATAGAACTTGTCTTTAAAGCCATGCTGTTTTTCAGTAAGCTTTTCAGAATGGTGGTAAATCATTCCAATCCTCAAGTCAGTCCTCCTTGTGGGAATGATGCCTTTATTATATTGGAATTGACAGGGAAACTTGGTTTAGGGTTAAGATGTCAAAAGGATATCTAAGGAAGATGATCCTTTGGGAGGGCTAGGAAAGTGTGGGTCAAGGGACAGCCTGCAAACACACAGGCTCTACCTCCATGACTTCCTTCCCTGTCTCACTCTAGCTGTTACTGGTTTTCGATAGTCCATAGCTTTTCCCCTCCTTTCTTTTTTAAAAGGCTCTGTTCTGCAGTGGAGAAGATCTTCCGGTGAACAGAACAGACTCTTGCTTGGGTTTTCTTTCCTCTTCTGTTGGTAATACTTATCCCCCCCCCCCAATCTATAGCCATAAGTCTGGAGATGGGTAGAACTAGTGGGTCTTTAATAAAACAAGAAAAACAACAGTTTGTGATCTAGCAGAGATTTAAATGTACTATATCCCCTTTGATGCAATTCAAATAATTAAATCTCTTTAAGAATGACTTGTAATTGTCTGCAGTTTTCCCGCAGATGTCTGTCCTTGTCTGATGGGGGTTCTGCAGTGTCCCGTGATGTCTGTCCTTGTCTGATGGGGGTTCTGGGGCCAAAAGAGAAGAAGAGTCTCCAGAGTACAATCTAGAATAATAGTACTTTGGCCTTTTTTAAGTATCGGAATTCTCAGAACCCCCTGACATTGGGACAGGATGCCAGCTGTCCCAGTTCCATTGAGAAGATAAGCTAAAAGGGTACACTGCAGCTAAAATAAAGCCTTTGCCTTTAGAGCACTTTTGCCCATCTGGTATGCATCTCCTGTGCCCCCTCCTCATTTTCCTTCCTCATGTATGGGTTGTACACAGTCCCTGACGACAGCCTTCCTGGTGAGGTAGCTTCTCTGCCTGAGTTGGTTGGGAGGAAGAGCAAGACTGTGTGTATTTACCTCCCCTGCCCCCGTGAGAGAGCGACTGATGTTTTCACATATGATGATACTGAAGTTGGAGAGAGCTGTCAACTGCCCACTTAAACACCGCTGGGGAATGACGAGGCCTGGGTGGTGTCTCCCAGGTGTCCTGTAGTTTTCCTCCTGTCTCGTGCACTAACACAGCAAATGAACAGAGGTCCGTCTACCTTCTAACTGATACCTTCTGTTAAGTACCCAGATCAACTACAAAGTGATGTTATCTAAAAACCTTGTTTACTGTGTGTTAGCTGTGAAGACGGCCTGTGTCCTAGAGAAACTTCTGCACCTGGAGCAAGAGGAGAAAACACCCAGAAATCACACAGAGAAACTGATGCTTCATCTCAGTAGTGCTGCAGCTGCATGAGGTGTGAGAAGGAAGGACTGTTAGCCAGAGTCTGAGCCAGGAGGGTGAAGGAGTCTAGTGAACTCGGCACCAAAAGGTGGATGGATGAGTGCCCCTGCCTCATGCCAGTGGCTCTTGTGTTTTTGTTTTTCCTTCTTCCAAATCAGACCCCAGAGGATTTCTTATGTGGACTCAAGAAAGGGCTTGTTTCTTACTAGGCTCTGGGCTGGAGAAGGATTGTGTAATTGAGACCAGCTGTAAAGGAGATGGACTTTTTTTGACAATTGCATTTCAGCATTCTGGGAGGTGGAACTCCTTTTTTCTATCAAGGTTAGCCTAAAGCCAGAGATGCCATCTGTGGTGGTGGAAGTTGGTAAAAGCCTGAGTTTCCCTGCTTCATTCATACAGTGCTTTAAAAAATGATATGTAAAGATCTTGAGACTTTAGGTTTTTGGTTTTGGCAGAAGTATCAGGGATTCACTTAATTTGCTATTAAAATTAACATGACCCTTTGGGTATTTATGCAGGATAACGCTGAGAACAAAGTGGATGCCTGCCTGGAAGGGGGTAAAACTAGGGTGTTGCCTTGTACGTTTTGTTGAACTCTGAAGGCCCTTTTGTAATGGGTTTTTGCCTCTTCTGTTTTTTCATTTATAATCTTGCTGGGCATTTGGCACTGTATTAAGACCTGCCTCTGGCTTGGATCAAGCACTGAGTGATATTTAGTGCCCATGGGTGTTCTGGGCTCAATCCTGCCAGATTTCTTGCCATACAGCACAGACTGGAATGGATTATAGATGCCGTATACCCGTAACAGGAGATAGTATTGAACAACAGATATTGCAAGAGTCATTACCCATCACCATTCATTCAGTACCTGGCTGTGCTAGTCTATGAGAGCCGTCAGCCTATGTTAAAAGGTCGGTCTTTGCCATATTGGTGTAGAAAACACAGTCCTCTTCTGATGAAAATTTACCTGTTGGGAAGAAGAGCTAAGGAAAACAGTGAAGATCCCAGTGCCTTGATTTAGCTCCATATGAGAGTTGGAGTCCTTTCTCAGCTCCTAGTTGAGCACCAGAGTGATGGCCTCACATCTTTCGCCCCTGTCATCATCCCCTTGCATGTGGCCCCTCAAGGCTCCCAACTTGTTGAGAGGTTCCATGTGTAACTTGTAATAGAAATTTTTTGAAAGCTGCCTAAACAAAATATTGTATAAAGTAGGAACTTGTGTAAAGTAATACTGTTGTAAATCCATTTTGAACGTATAAAGAATCAATTTGTAAAGTGTATATTTCACGTCTTCCAAATTTATGTAAAGTTTTCATGTTTCATGATTGCTTACATAGGAATACATCTTTACATTTTTGTCAGTATGAACGGAACATTTAAAACCAGCCAACAACAGGTCATCCAGCTCCCTTTTCTGGTTCTGGGTTAATTGTATAGGGTGAAAGGCTGGGACAAGGTGAGTTTGGATATGTCTTTTATTTTCAGGATAACCTGCTACATTGCCTTCGAGGGATGGAATTGTGATGTCATTTGATCTGTTACAGGTGAGTGGAGGCCAAAGGATTATTCTTTGTTTCCCCTTGGATGGAAAAATAGAGAAATTAAAAAGTTGCCTTTCTGAGGAAACAAAAGTTATTTTTTTTTTGAAAATAAATGCCCTATGACACTCTCAAAAAAAAAAAAAAAAAAGTGTCGCCCCTGGCAGACTCACCTAGCTAGAAGTTGGAGAGGCCTGCACTTTCAAGCACTGGCTCCTGTTGTCCCATGCCAGTGGTTTCTCACTGACCATAATTTTAGCAGGAATTTAAACAAAAGAAAACCCCTTTTACATATGATTGGGACAGGTAGTTTGACAATTAAGAAATCAGTTGAGTATGAAAAAGTACATCTAAGTCATACAGTATACAGTTACCATACATATGCACAGCTAATAAACTCTAAAAGTGAGGAAAATTATGGTTAGAAGCCAAGGGACCTTCATTTACAATAATCATAATGTATGATTTTGATTTTCAGCTTGGACTTTTTTTTTTTTTTAAAGTAAACTCTACCTGCAACATGGGGCTTGAACTCCACACCCCAAGATCAAGAGTCACATGCTCTACTGACTGAGCCAGCCAGGAGCCCTAGCTTGGACTTCTTTTAAAATAGATAAAAAATTTAGACACTGTGAAGGAATTGGACTTCGGAATTTTAGGTAATTTACTCATTTCTCCAGTCTGGAGTTTAACCATATCTAATTTAATAGCAAGCTTTATAAGCAATTCTGTCTTCAAGTCACTTGTACACCCGATGTGGGACTCGAACTCACAACCCTGAGATCGAGTCGCATGCTCTACTGAGTCAGCCAGTCACGTACTCTACTGACTCCCCTAGTCTAGTTTTTATACAGATTCTTTTCACACATTTCATTGGTTTATGTAATAATTAGAACATAATTACTCACAGATGAGCTAGTATAGGATTAGGAGCAAATATAGCCCTAGAGGCGATCAGAAGAGAGCAGATTACCAGCGCTCCTCAGTCCAAGACCATCCGTGCCTTCTACAGAAAGAATATCAAGCTTAGTTTAAGCTAGAGTTGGTCTGGAAGAGTGTCTCCTGTGTTGGAAATCACTTGGTCCAGCCCTTTCGAGGGTTTCTAAGCTGCTAGGAGAAGGCTGCTACTAAAGATGGCTGTAGCCTCTGCAGCTGTCCCTACCCACTGACCAGTGACGGCACGCTGAGAATTTTCTTCCTTTAACACTAAGGGTTTCCCTATATGCATTCCTTAGGGTGACATCTCTAACTAGTATCCCTATTTCACAGGTAGGAAAACTAGAAAGAGCCAGTCATAGGACAGGTGGACTTAGGAATGTGAGGGGACTGATCTGGAAGAACCAATCTCTCAGTGTGGTTGGTTGGTTCCTGGTCTAGGGCGCTTTGAGTCAAAGGACTCGGCATGTTGGCTCCTGGCATTGGTGACCCTGCTTCACCCTCTGCCCCAGCCCCCACCTTCCTCTTGTCTCCAGACAGTAGGCGAGGAATGTGTCAATATGACCGAGGATCGTAGTCACCAGTGGGCCATTTGTTCTGTTGTGACTCGGTTGTGAGAGGCTTTTTATTTTCTAGAGATGACATGAAATCCAGCAGTCATCACTAGCCTTGAAGTGGCCACTCCCAAATGGGCAAAATGCTCTCAAAAAGTTTCCTTTTCCCGATGGACACAGAACACGTGGTCCATAATGTGTGTTCCATAAAAGTGCTGGCCTTCCCAGAGACCTCCGTGTGTCCTCGGGCAGTTTCTTGGGAGGAGGCAGATCATGCGCATAGGCCTCTCAAACTTGTCATGGATGCCTTGCAAGATGACCAAGCTTGGTGGATGTGAGTGTCAGTCTGTTTTCATGCTGCTTCATTGCTGTCCCACTCCGTTGTCACCTCACCTGAAGAAATTCTTCAAGGAAGGAATGAACAGCTTAGAGTGGGTCTTCTTACTGAATCCAGGGGAAGTGGTGTCCAGAAAGCAAAGCAGAGGAGAGTTTGAAGAAGGAATAAGACAGTGTGGGTGCTCAGTGGATTAGGCGGCTGCCTTCGGCTCGGGTCATGATCCCAGGGTCCTAGGATTGAGCCCCGCATCGGGCTCCTTGCTCAGCAGAGAGCCTGCTTCTCCCTCTCCCTCTGCTTGCTGCTCTGCCTACTTGTGCTCTCTGTCAAATAATATCTTAAAAAAAAAAAAGTGTGGCTGGATATGGAAGCTCTCAGACTTCCTAGTCTTTCTGCGGATACACATCCCTGGAGGAAGCCACTACCAGAGGCAACCCTGGCTGTCACTCCAGGCTTAGCCACCAGATAGCACTTCTTGGTTTCCATAAATGCCATGGATCTTCCTGCCATGTTGATGACCTGTTTAGATTGACCAGGAGGGAAGCACATTAGGCTATCTTTAATATTGTTAGTAGTTAATAAGGCTCCAGTCCTTTCTTGCACACTACCTTCCGTTTTGGTTTTTGAGTAGGTTTTTAAATCCAAGGGAAAATGGGAAAGGTAGAGATTAGGAACAAAGGCCCTCTTGGTGTGGGGATTATGATATAAGGGAAAAACCTCAGAGAAAGGCTGGCCTGATCAGAGGAGTGAGGTGAGTTGATTGGAAGCCTGTTTCTTCCCTCATTGGAAGAAGGGGCCATAACAAAACTGACACGTATCATTGAGGGTTTTCTATGAATCCGTGGTAGCTGGGTCCTCAGGGAAGCAGATGTAGGAGCTGGTCATTGTCTTTGCTGGGTGGTGATAGACTGAGTACCGAGGAAGTTGGGGTTAGGATTTGAGCTGAGCTAGAATACAGATAGAATTTATATGAGGCTTGAAGCCAGTTGTTGAGCCAGACCTCAAACCCATATCCTGTTAATACATGGCTCCTGCTTTTTCCACTATGCTGTGACCTCTACCACATTCCTAAGTTCTTTTTTAAAAGCTTATGTAGGGGCACCTGGGTGGCTCAGTCCATTAAGTGGCTGTCTTTGGCTCAGATCACGATCCCAGGGTCCCGGGATTGAGCTCCCTACTCGGTGGAGAGCCTGCTCCTTCCTCTCCCCGTGCCTGCTGCTCTGCCTACTTGTGCTCTCTATCTCTCTGTCAAATAAATAAAAATATTAAATAAATAGTAAAATGTTTATACAGCACAAACTGCCAGGTAGTATTCTTAGGGGATTTGCATCTATTATTTAATCCTGCTAACAGATACAAAATAATATTTCCCTTTGGGTATGGGTGGGTGGCTGGATTTTGATGCAAAAGTGTGCGCTTAATTGTTAGCTTTAGAATTTGAAATAGGGAGTGCATCAGTATTTCTTACTCCACATCCAGATCCTTTGAGGAAGAGACATTCAGGGTTCCTAAAGGGGAAGGCTATGGCCTTTTTGCCCAGGAAGATAGCGATCTGTTTCCTAGTGTGAACTAATGGCAATCACAGTTCTCATTCTTGCTTCTAGTATTAATCCTATAATACACTGCAGCCATGGGGTGGGGCAGCCTGAGATACTGGAGAGCCAAGTGGGGGTTTGCCCAGGACCTCAGGACAAGACCGCAGGAACGTCTCTTACTTAATAAGCAACACGAGAGGGCAGCAGAGAACCAGGATTGGGCTGCTTTCCTGCCTGGTTCCCAGAGGGGAATGGAGCCCTTTGAAGGGGAGGTGGTGGTAGGCTTAGACACCCAAGATCACTCTCCATGTCTTCGTTTCTCTGTAACCTGCCTTCAGACACAAACTAATGCGATGGTAACTCCTGTACAAACTTCAGTTCTTTGTTTAACTTGCTGTTTAGGAAGAAAGTGAGTTGTAGATTTAAGATGGAAGCCCAGGCTTTGGGTCCTCGTTCCACCTAAGGCAGAGCAAATTCCTAAACTGCTGGCTATCCCAATCACGTGCCCAGCATATTGAGCTTCTCCTATATTCTTAGCCCTTCATTAAGTTTGATAGACTGGGGGTGGATAGAACATGGACATTGCACCTAAGGAGCTCCAAGTTTAGCGTAGAAGGGATCTATGTGAACAAAGTTTCTTCTCTAGTGGGCATGCATAATTGTGATGCACCCAGAGAAGAGCAAGGGCTCAGAAAAGTGAAAAGTTGATGCTTGAACTCTGTCCCTACCAAACTGGCCGTGTGGTCTTGTTGAGGATGAAGGCTTAGCACATTTAAAATTAAGACTATTTGGGACACCTGGGTGGCTCAGTCGGCTAAGCGTCTGCCTTCAGCTCAGGCCATGATCCTGGGGTCCTGGGATCGAGTCCCACATCCAGCTTCTTGCTCAGTGGGGATCCCCCGGCTTGTGCGCTCTCTCTCTCTCTCTGACAAAATCTTGTAAAAATAAATAAATAAATAAATAAATAAATAAGGACTGGTTTACAAGATCCTTAGGGACATCGATCCTCCCTCCCCCACCTAAGTTTGGTTTGAGCACCACCTAAGGTGAGTCAGAGAGGGACAGCAAATTGTTCCAGCGTCTGAGTAGGAACAGGTCTTGCCTCAGAGTGGGACGCTTGGATACAAACTCTCTGCTTGTGTGAGTGGAGAGGAAGGGAAATGGTCCCATGAGTCTGCTTAGCACCTGCAAGGATTCACAGTGACCAGAACAAGATGTATGTCTAGGGCAAGCTGAGGAAGAAGACATTTCGGGCAGAGAAATGGCATGTACAATGATGAGAAATAATAAAGGCCAATACAGCCCTTAGGATGTGCTGGTCATGCTTCTGAGCACTTTGCATATATGAACTCGTTTAGTCTTTACAACATCCCACTGAGGTTGGTACTGTCATACCCATTTTACAGATGAGAAACTGGAACTTAGGTTAAGCTGAAGGCCATCTAGTTGGCACATGGAGGAGCCAGGATTCAAACCCAGACAGTCTACTTCCAGGGTCTGGACCCAGAAAAACAAGATGGAAGGCCTCTGAGAACCCTTGAGTCTAGCCTCTGGCTCTCCAAAGCAATCAGCCACTCCTAAAAATTCCCCAGCAAACCTTCTGCTGCCCTTCGATGCTGTGGGTTCTCTCCTTCCCACCACCAGTAGGCTGAGGCTTATAGAAGCCTTATTTTTAGAGAAGTGAGTGAACATTTTTCTCTTTCCTAAACTGGTTTGGGTGTTCAGCTGCCTCATTAACATCCCGGTATCTGCTGCCTCGCGGTGCGGGTACACAGGCCTGTGTGCAGGGACCCTGGCCTCGGGAGCTTCCTTGGGGTGGGTAGTGGCCCCCCTCAGCTTTCCCCCAGCAACTCCGCCCACCAGTAGCCAAGTCCCCTCAGTTGGGACTAAGGCCAGGCAGATTCTTTGTGTTCCTGGCAACAAGACCAAGTCAGTATGAGAAAAGACCTTTAGTGATGAAAGTTACATAAGCACTAGTATGGAAAGTCGCCAGGTGCCTGGCCTGACCTGGAGTAGGACCCAGCCTGAGGTCAGCCGCCCTTGTGGGGCCAGAAGCTGTGGTCAGTGGCTCCTAACCCCATGGAAGGCCCAGCAGGCCTGCGTTGCCTGTGGGGCTTAGCTGCAGGCACAGGGAGCCCTCTTCAGTCCACACAGGAGCTGGCACCGAATATGGCGCCTAAAGGCGGGGCGGGGGCGGGGGGCGGCTCAGGGTGCTCGGTCCTTTTTGAACCTTCCCCTAGCTGAGCGTGCTTCTAGACGTACTGAAGTTCCCGGGGAGTCACTCACGTGCTCTGGGGCAAACGAGGAGACTCCTCGCTGCCTCCTAGCGCCAGAAGCAATAATTACTGCTGAGTGCTCACTGGGGTGTCTGGTACGGTGCCAGGAGCCGGATCCCCTCAGTTAATCCTCAGCACATCTCTATGAAGTCACCTAACTTGCCTGAGGGCTTGTGAGAGGGGAGTTGAGATTTGAATCTTGCCAACTGGGCTCCCGAAGCCCAACTGGTGAGCACTATACATCCCGCCTCCTGTGAGAAGCCAGCAGGGGAAGGGGCCTTACAGGACCTCCAAAGCAACTCCCCGTTGTGAGTGCTTTTTCCAAAACATAAAACTGGCCCGGCGCTTCTTGTGTTCCTTCATGGTTTCTATGGCCTTCTGGAGAAAACCCCAACAGCCTGATCTGCGGGCCCCACATGATGTTACTCTTGCCCCTCTGATCTTTCCTGACTCCCCAAAGCCACCCCTCACTCTGTAGCCCCCAGAGCGGTTTCCATTTCCCTGAGCAGAATAATATTTACTACCTTTTACTAAGACCCTGCTCAGTGCTTACAAACATTACATTATTTAATCTTCACAACGATGCCTTAAGGTAGGTGGTAAAGTCTCCCACAGAGAAAGAAATGGAGGCTTAAGAGAGGTTAAGAAATGTGCCCAAGGTCACAGCTTTCTGACTTGGGCTTTGAAGATGTTCAGTGAGTGCACTATCTTCTTTAACCTACTCCTGTTATCTCTGCCTGGAGTGCCTTCCCCTTCATCACCCACCGGGACAACCAGCCCTTCCTCTGAAGGCAGCTGAAGGTTCTTGCATCAGGGAAGCCTGCCATTATTTCTTGCCCTCCAACCCTGTTGAGTCCTTTCCAGACCCATGCACCATACACTCTTCTGGTGCGTGCGTCTCACTCCCTGCCTGTGGCTGCTGATTTCCCCACCTGTCCTCCCCCACTAGGCTCTGAACTCCTTTGATGCTCACCTCCACATTGCCAGGCCCTAGCAGGGTGCCTGGCAGACAATATCCTTGGTGATGGTAAAATTTTGTTGACTGGAGAGATGCAGAGCACACGAATGAGTCAACGAGTCTGCAGTTCCCGAGATTTTGCTCCAGATTTGCACCGAGAGGAGGGTGGCAGAAGGCCCTGGGACACCCAAGCAGAGAGTCCTAGAGCTGCTTCCCCAGAGGTCCTCTGCTCGGGCTTCCGGTGCTTCCTCCCACAGCTAGGGCACATCCCAAGGGCACATCTGTGATCCAGCCTCAATTTATGGAGGGTTTTAAAGGACACGGGGCTATTAAAGGGCCAGGATTAATTATTCCGAAAGTGTTTCAACCCCTCGATGACGGGTAGCTTTATTTTTGGTTTAAGTTGTCTTTATTCCTCAAAGTAAACTCTATCCCCAGTGTGGGGCTCCAACTCATGTCCCCAAGATCGAGTCACATGCTGTCCCGACTGAGCCAGCCAGGTGCCCCAATGATGGGAAGCTTCAAAGCCCATGTTCACTCCCTGGGAAGAAAAGACATCCTACCCTTTTTTGATTTCTAGTTCTGAGCCACTCGTTATTCATATTTCAGAAAGCAAGCACATCTCTGCGCCTACCATCTCCTGCTTCTTTTTGGATTCTAAAAGTGTGATGGGAAGTGACTGGAGAAGGAGATAGTTTGGACAGTGGGCAGACTAATCCTGAAGAACCATCTCCTCTATTAGAGGAATGAAAAAACACTCAGACTAATTTACCAAGGACATGAAACTGTGTGACAGGTGCTTCCCTGAGGAAGGAGGACTAGTCTATTCTGGTGGTTAAAATTATTGCTCCTTTAGTTTCATTTATTTAAATAATCTTTATTTAAATTATTTAAATATTTAATCTTGAATTATTTAAAACTTGAACGTTTTATTTATTTAAATAATCTCTACACCCAATGTGGGGCTTGAACTCACGACCCCAAGATTGAGTCTCACGCTTTTCTCACTGAGCCAGCCAGGCGCCCATAAAATTATTACTCTCTTTGAATCTGAGAAGGAGAATAATTTTCAGACAAATTAGGAGATAGAAGAATGTGAAAAGATGAAGTCCCCATGATAGTCATTAGTTCTTGGAATCTGATAAAATTCTGAGATTATTATTTGTGACTTCGTGAATTTCTTTTATATGCCAGATACGGTCCTGAAAACATTAAAATGCCTCCCCTGTAGGAGTGTAAAATTATAGCTAGGAAGTCCTTCTTCACCCTCCTCCTCATTCTGTTGTATTTAAAAGTTTTATTTGACTCTGTTTTACTTATTGTTTTGTTCATTGCATGGGGAATAAATAATTAGGGTCCACTTAATCAGCTTCCTGGAGGAGTTGGCTTTCACTGGACTTTTGGAGACCAGGGGTTTTTATTTATTTATTTATTTAAAGATTTTATTTATTTATTTATCAGGGACAGAGAGAGAGAGAGCACAAGCAGGGGGGAACAGCAGGCAGAGCAGGCAGAGGGAGAAGCAGGCTCCCCGCCAAGCGAGGAGCCCAATACAGGACTTGATCCCAGGACCCCAGGATCATGACCTGAGCCAGAGGCAGCCTCCTAACCAGCTGAGCCACCTAGGTGTCCCCAGGGGTTTTTATTTTTAATTTAAACCTAAGATATTGTATAGATTGTCTAATTTCTTTCTTTCCAAATAAGAAGTGATTATTATTACATTTTAAAAATCACAGAACTGCAAGGGGTTCCTGGGTGGCTCAGTTGGTTAAGCATCTGCCTTTGGCTCAGGTCATGATCCCGGAGTCCTGGGATAGAAACCCCATGTCTGGCTCCCTGCTCAGTGGGGAGTCTGCTTCTCCTTCTCCCTCTGCCTCTCTCCCCAGCTTGTGCTCTCTCACTGTCAAATAAATAAATAAAATCATTTAAAAAATAAAAATCACAGAACTCCAAACCAAATATTATTAGACACACACACACTCTGTCCCTCTCTCTCTCTCTCTCTCTCTCTCTCTCTCTCTCTCTCTCTCTCTCACTGAATTCTGGAGTTATCTCCTACACCCCCTCTCAAAATCTGGCTGAGTTCTGCCTCAGGGAAATTTTCCCATTCAACCCCACACAGGAACTTGGGATAAACAGAAACACTGAAGTCTTTTGGCTTCACCCACAGTTCCAGAACGCTCTTACAGGTAGAATATTTGTTCAAGGAGATCATTTTTGCTGGGATAGAATCATGCTGGGGGGTCACCACTGCCCTGGATTGCATGATATTTAACTTTATTCATATTTCTTTTTTGTTTTTGCTCCATCTAATAAGTTAATGTCTTCCGGATTAAAAACATTTTTAGCCAATATCTGAAAGTTAAGTGGATTTTAGTATGAAATATGTTAATTTAAGCAAAATTTAAAATACGCTTGAGGTTGGCATGTCCACAAACTCAGATCAGAAGATGAAAACCAAGATCTTTGGTGACAGGAATTGATCTAAGAAGTTTTTACAACTGTCTGCTCAATGCCTGTCAGTAAAGCAGGTGTTGCTTCTTCAGTGGAGAGTTTAATCCTTGTTTGCTTAGTTGTCAGGAGCAATAGAAACCGCTCCAGAAGAGAAATACGGGTGTGTGTAGGGGAGGGAGGATGGGAACAGCAGCTTCAGGGGGGTGTTAGTGTTCACATGTGTGAGAACAGAAAGCAGGAAGCAGGAGCTGGCCGGGCCTGCGGTAAGGCTCGCCTGTCTCCTGCCCTTTTCTATTTGCTCTGATGACAAGCAGAGCTTTGAAGAGCTTTGTGAAGACAAAGACCTCACCAGAACGAGGGGAAGTGCAAGTGCTAGCGGTGGGAGAGGGGGGCCGTGGATGGGATTATCTAAGCTGAAGATAAGCCACCCACTGGGGAGGGCGCAGGGAACCTGGGGAGAGGTGAGATGGCAGAGGATGGTGCACTTCCCTGCTCTGTCCTCTCTGCTCCCTACGGAAAACCAGAAAAATGAAACCTCCAGGCAGCACTGTTCAGTGGAAGGTGGTGAAGCCCTGTAGCCAGGGAGTTACAGATTCTTCCTCCCCGGAAAATGCTCGGGTTCGTCGGGCAGCCCTCCCCCACCTCCATGGGTGCGATGTGATGTGGTCAGGAGGCAGACGGCTCAGTTACCTGGATGGTCCCTGCAGGAGCGCAAGCAAGTCAGGGATGGCGGTCTAAGACCGCTCGTCTTTTTACAAGGACCAACTGTTGAAAAGTAAAGTACTGGATAATTGGCTGGGTGTGGAGGGGGTGGATGTCTTTTCCATTCTTTCCTTTTCCAGCTGAAGCCTGGGGGAATGAGCAGGAGGGATGCTGAGCTCCTGATTAGGTTTATAATGCAGACACTACTGGTCCTGATGAATTAAAAGAACATTAAGGCCATAGCTAGGGACACCACATTTTTCATTTAACTAAATTGATTGCCGCATTGACTCTCTAAATAGTTTGGAGAGGCTGGCTGGCTGCTTCTACCCCTCCACCCCAGGCTCCCAGGTGGACTTAGGAGAACTTGGGGGCAGCAGATTGGTCACAGGTGAGACAAGCGGTGGCCCGTGAGTGGGACCAGTTAGCTTGACCGGGGTCTGTGTGAGGAGGCTGCAGCTCTCTTTGGCCTCCTCTGCACGAATGTCCTGCAGATTCATTGTCACGGAGGAGCAAACTGAGCCCTTCTGGTGAAGCAACAAGTCCTGGGATGCACCGGGCTAAGGGTTGGACTGAGTGTCCTCTTTCCAAGTGTAGGGCAGCTGGATGACTTATTAGTCTGCTTCAGTCTCTCATAGATTCAGACTCAGCTCCCCACCTCCTCCTCCGCCCCTTGCTGCAGATGCCCTGCAGGTGAGTGGGGATGACCTCTGAGTCTCTGGGATAGTGGGCACAGCTTCATTCTCATTTAGGACTCCCTAAAGATCTTCATCACCTTTTTTGTGAAAGCCACTGAGTGGCAGCCCTGGCCCCTTGCTCTGAGGCAAGGTGCTGGGCGGGCATGGTCTCCATGCTCTACCTGGCATTACTGGCAAAGACCCGAGGAAGCACCCTTCCCTGCTGCTTCCCTCCCTGGCCCCAAGCCTGAAACCCCATTTCCTCTTTGCAGTCCTTCAGCTAGTCTTTCACTCGGTAACTAGGGACTGAGGACTGACGTCAGGCGGGATCCAGATGGGAACCTCTCCCAGCATCCACGGGAGAGGAGAGGGTGCTAATGTCCTATTATAAAAGTTGACAGTTAAAGTAGATATTCAAATTGTGCTGGAAGCAATTCCTGCTGCCCACCCTGCTCCCCGCCCCGGGCTTCTGGGTAGGTGAGAAGGGCTCCACCTTGTGCTTGCAACTCCTCTCCCCAGGCTCTTCGATGCCAGCCCCTACCGTGTGTCTGCGGCTTCTCGGCCAAAGTACCATCCAGGGGCTGTTTCCTCACTGTCCACCTTAAAGGGGTGTCTTAAGCAGTAAGAAACCAGCATGTGTGGAAAACCGTGTCATTTAATAAATGGGAGTTTCCACTTTTCCTCTCCACCTCCTCCTTCCAGATCCTCCCCCTCCTCCCACCCTCCCCGTGCTTCCTCTCGCCCACCCACCCTATTCTCCACCTCTAACTTCTCCCAAGCGTCCCCCCCTCCATCAAAAACCCTTTTAGGCTCAGAAGTCCCTACCCTCCAGGTGGCCTTAACTTGGAGGACCGGGTGGAGAGAGGGGCTCAGAGATCCCACACGGCTACGGGGGCTCCTGAGGCCAATAATGGAGCCTCGAGCTGCAGTGGGCTCCCGGGGTCGGGAGAGGGAGCTGGCTCAAGAGTGACGGCCCATCGCGGGTGGGGACGAGGACGCCCGGCTCCGGGTCCGACTCTCCCCGACCCGGAGCCGCAGCCGTGACCTTGAGCGGGAGGCGGTGGGGGGGGGGG
>LNAC01000043.1:3919430-3960440 GCA_002007465.1 Ailurus styani
CCCCCACCCCGCGTCTCGCCCACCCCCAGCCCGCCGGGGCCGGCTCCAGCCCCGCTTCCCTCGCCCCCGCCTCAGGCCTCAGGGACCCCCGGCCCCGCCGTCGTGGGAGGGGGAGGGAGGGTTCGCGGTCTCTGGGAGGCAGAGAGCCTGGACCCGGGAGAGGGCGGGGGACCGCGGGGGGCAGGGGGCGGACTCCGGGGACTATCTGGAAGTGAGGGTCGAGAGGAACTGGGACAGGGACGCGAGAGGGGGATGGAAGCACCCCTAGTCTCTCTCCAAATCTCATGACTCAGCACGACCTAGGACGTCCCGTCCCTGCTTCAGCCCTCCTCCCCCGGGCTGGGCTCCCAGACCCAGGCCCAGAAAGTGCAGACACCCCCACCCCGCCTTTCTGGACTCCTTTATTTACCTTCCCCATTAGGATTCCCCCCTTCCCCTGTCTCTCTTCACCCCCCTTTCTCTCAGGACACGGGGGCTTTATTTTTTAACTAAAAGGGTAGATGATTTATCCTTTTCCTATCCCTTTAACCTGGTCCCTCCTCCTTTCTCCTTTCCACCCTTCCATTCCCACATTCCACAGGTGCCTTCCGGACACCCCCAGCCCATGGTGTGTGGGGGGGCCTCCAAAGCCCGTCTCTCTCTCTCTGCAGCATCCACCCCCATTCACTGTTGAGGTAGAGAAGTAAGTGTTCTGGCTGCTTTCTCCTGTGGCAGCAGAAAGGAGTGCAAGGAAACAGGAGGTGGCCCAGGAGGGGGGCGCTGCAGTGGGGGAGAGAAGGGCAGAGGCCTGATGCGGTGGGTGGCCCCGGATTGGAATGGATTGGAATGGAGTGGGCGGAAGGATGGAGAAGTCCTTAGGCTCTGTGTACCCAGAAAGACAGGAAGGTAGGCCAAGGTCTAACCTGCCGAGAGCTGGGGCTGCCCTTCCCCATCTCCTCCTGCTGCTCTCCTGAGAGGGTCTCCCATGTGTAATAGATCATCCTCAACCTGAGTCATCCAGCCCTTGGTAATCTGGGCCCTTCATCCGAGGGTGTGACCACGAGGAGCAGGGGAGCCCTTCATCTTTCCACTCAGCTCCCCGTGCTTAG
Source organism: Ailurus styani (assembly GCA_002007465.1). NCBI lineage: Eukaryota > Metazoa > Chordata > Mammalia > Carnivora > Ailuridae > Ailurus > Ailurus styani. Next base: position 3,920,519 of record LNAC01000043.1, read on the forward strand.
GTCCAAATGCAGACTTGGGGCTGCTAGAAACATCTCTGGGTCCGCCAGAGAAGCCAAAGGAAGAGCCATGCCCTGTGCCCCTAAGTCAGGGCCAGAGGGGCAGGTGGGAGGGGTGGGGCAGCTCTGATGCAGTGGGAGGGCCGTGCCTGGCGTGCGTGCCTGGCAGCCACTACCGGCTGTGGCCTGTGTCAGGGCCCCAGGGGTGAGTCAGCGTCAGGGGTCCACACCAGGCAAACGGAGGCCTGGGCCAGGGAGCCCAGCCCCAGCCCTGCCTCTCTTCCCCATGCCCTGGGGAATGACTGGTACCAGCTCAACCCTCGTCCTGGGCTTCTCTCCGTGGTGCTGCCCACCTCTGCACTGCCTTGGCGCTTGGACAGACCCTGGCTTCATCCTCCAGGACACCCCTGGGGGGACTGACTTCTTCTGGGGACCTCTTGGGCTTGACCCTGGCCCGCTCTCTGTGCCTTGCCCAAGGAGGAGCTAGGGAGCTTCTGGAAAGCTGAAAAAGGGGAAGGCAGATAAAAGCGTTCTACTTCCAGAACCACAGTGACCTGGCTCACTGTCCCTAGGAGGACGAGGTCAGAGGTCATTCTCCCTTCCACCCTCAGTCAGCTGCAGATGTGACAGGAATGTCCCTGGCCCTGCAGGGAACTGCGGGGTGGGGGGTGGACTGTGGAGATGGCTGGAAAAGACTCTTCCCTGCTCCCCGCCCCCCCAGCCAGTGTGCCCCAGCCCCAGGCGAGCCTGACCTCCTGCGACCGTTGTGCCTCTACCTGGACTCTGTCCTCTCTCAGTGGAGTCTCCTGTCTCTCCCCGCCGACCCTATGGAGTCTGTGGAGCCCAGTCAGGGGAGCAGATAGAGCCAGCATGTGCTCTGGGATCCAGGCTGTGGGAAGGATGGTGAGGATGGAGGGGGAGGAAGTTGGGGCTCAGTGGGCTGGAAGAGTGACTCGTGCTCCCCTTCCTTGGACAGAAGCATCCTCGGGGATAGTCGAAGGCCATGGAGAGTAGACTTGTTATTTCGTCTGCCTTTGGGATTTGGGCTTTCCTGATCTGGGTTCTAGCTGAAACTGGGTCTGCTTTTTTTTGAGCAAGACACGCAGAAGGTCCAGAGTGATGGAGATGATTTTGGGGAACTGGAATGGCAAGCCAGAGGGAACAATAGAGGGTGTTTACTTAGTACGGGCTAGTGGTTAACAAAGGAAGCAGCAAACCAACAGGCTTGGGTTCATAATCCCAGGGCCACTAATTACAAAGTGTATGACTTCATGCATTCATTCATTCATTCATTCATTCATGTGACAGATAATTTATTGGTGAGCACCTACTATGTGAGCGCCTACTATGTGCATTGTTCTGGTCACTGTGGATACAGCAGCGAACAGACAAAAGCCCTGGATGCTGGGGATTTTGCATTTCAGCAGCCCTAGGCAAGTTGCTTAGCTACTCTGAGCATCAGTTCCTACATTCATTCAACTCTGAGCGTATGAGAGTCTACTATGTGACGGGGATGTTAGGCCATGGAGATTCAGCTGGGAACAAAACAGGCCTGGTTCCTGCCCTCATGGCACTTACATCTAGTGAATAACACACAGGATTAAGGAGATTATTACTTCAATAATTCATCACAACTGTGACACCTGTTAGGAAGACATACAGAATGCCTTAAGACCGTGTAATGGGGTCACCTGACCAGGTCTGGAAGATTTCATCTATAAATCAGACAATATTATATTATATATATATTATATGCGTATAATATATATATAATATCCCACAAGGTAGGAAGCATCCAGTAAATGGTAACCTATTCATATGGCGCCCTGGATAGATACAATTCTAAATTTCCTCCATGAATAACCATCACACATGCAATGAGTTGCTTATTCATCCTCCCCTAGGTCAGAGAAACCAAGGTAGAGATGCCGGGATCCAGTCCTGGGTTCTCACGAGGACAGGGAGTCTGTGACGAATACCACGGGTCCACCGGTGAGATGTCAAGTCCTGGAGATGGTTCTGTGCCTCCAGCCAGATTGCCTGGGTTCCTCCTGGTTCTGCCCCTCCCTCTGACTTGGGGCAAGTTAATCAAATTCCGTTTCTCCATCTGCCTGTCTGTAGAGGGGAGCTAAAACCGGAATCTCTCACATGGGCAGTTTGCAGTTTCCGGCGAGGGCAAAATACATGAATTCCTGGAAAGGGTTAGAGCCGTGCCTGCTCGAGGTGAAAGGCAAGCAAGTGTGTTCCACTGTTGCCCTGTTGCCTGCTGGCCCTCCTGGCCCTTTCCCTACCCGCAGCCCAGACTCTTTTGGAACACTCTCCACCTCTGTTCATCTTAAGAACTCAAAGGAAGGAGCTACTCTAACTTCTTTGGTGGCCATTCCAGGATTTCCTCCCTCTGACTTCCAGGCAGTTCTTTATGCCCAACAAGGCTGTTTGTTGTCAAAGCTGAATTTCTGGGAAGGATTTGTCCCAGCAGTCCTTCGTTTTCCTTCCTGGAACTGATAGTTCAGGGTAGGAGCCAGAGTGATGGGACCATTTGGATCTGGGCCAGAGGGACGTGAGCAGTCGTGGTGAGTCGTGCGCACCTAGCCGTCGGCCCACTCTCCCCTATCCCAGCGCGCACACACACAGAGGACTGTGTTCAGCAAGGGGTCTAAAATTAAACATCAGGAAGGATGCCCCAAATACGTGGTACGCAAGAGATGTTCTAAAAGCTTCCTCCCTGGATAATTTCCAGACTAGGACAGACCTCCCCACCTGTCTGATCAGGAGACCGTAGGACTGAATGCCCGGGATGGGGAGGTTGGCTCCTTAGGAAAGGAGGCTGGGAGTTGCTTGGTCCGTTTTCATAGCCACGGACGCTCGGAGGGGTGGGTGCTACCAGGCAGCTCCCAAATTGGGGGTCCAGGGCAAGCAGAGAAGAGGACAGCCCTGCTGTCGTGAGATCGGGAGAGCCCCCCTTCTGACCATTTTGTCTGGGGCCTCGGCATTCCAGCTTTGGCTGTAGGCGACACTCACTCTCCAGCGTTAGAAAGGGCATGGCCGGCGTGGACTGTGCATGGCAAGCAAGGGGATGCTGAACAGGGTATGAGCCACACTGCTGTCAGCACGCCCCGCCAGCCCACTCCTTCCTCAAGCTCCCCGCTTCTGTGATTTCCCTTCTGCGATAGCGCTTTCCCGCTTCCCATCCCTGCGGGCCTCAGAGAAGTTGCGTGACTGGTTTAAAATCTTGCACCGTGGAGACCAGAGCGAGGTCTCNGGGGGGGGGGGGGGGGTGTCTTTCCAGGCCGCTGTAGCTGATTGGTCAGGACTTTCCCTCCCCAAGAAGCCTCCCCTTCCCTGTTCCTTCTCACCAGCTCCAACTAGAGCGTGCAGCCTGCCAACAGGGACAGGGGTCCCCAGAGTCATTAATGCTTTGAGTATAAGCAGGGGACCAGTCGTTGAAATCAGGTAGTGGGCTTTTGCAAAATTAGGCAGTGATCCCTTGGAGAAAGGGAATCAGCTCTCCCTCTCTGGTGTTGGGTTTCTCTGGGACTCGCCCTGAGGACATTGGCATCTTCAGGAACACCTGCTTTGAAGCAGGGAGGGAGGCGCCCTGGTGGAAGGAGCAGAGCAAATGATGGCACCCGGGGAATCTGCCCCCAGCCTCAGGCGGCCTTCCCTAAATGGGGTGCTGGTGTCATCAGCAAGGTCCCAATTGGGTCAAGTCTTCCCCTGAACCCCAGCAGGACATAGGCATGGGTACATATGCTTGTATCTGGTTGGTATCTGACTGCTTCGGTTCTTCAGAAAGTCCAGGCTTGAGAAGTCACGATCCCCATGGATTTACAGCCCAGCACTCAACCCTCGTGTGTAAGGACAACTACAGTCCAAGCAGCAACTGAGCCAGAGCACACTGTTCCTGATTTCCCCCTTCCTTCCTTTTCCTTCCGCTTCCAATTCAGATGGACTAAGCACCTAGTCTAGAAAAGGCTCTAGGGATTAAAAAGGAGCTCAGAATAACCCCCTATCATCCATCAGCCTGGGATTTCCCCAAAGGCAGAGCATGGGGTTCCCCCTCCTCTGTTGGGTGCCCCCCAACACCCAGAGTAGAGCTTTGTAGCCAGGAGCATTTGTGATGGCTGGGTGCAAAGAAACTGGGCTCCCAGAGCTCCCCGACCCCAGGAGGGCTGCCTGCCAGGACCAGATGTCCCTTAGTCCTTGGAGCCTTGTTCCCTTCCTCTCTCTGCAGAGAGACTGAGAACCCCAAGGGCCTCATCACTGGGCAGTCTGGGGCTAGGGCCGGGCAGAGGCTGAGCAGGGAGTCAGGGAGACCCAGGTGCCTCTGGGTGGGACAGGGAGTTCTCAGGCCATGGAAACCCCTGGCAGGGCTTTCTGTAATTGGTTCGAAGTGGTAGCTCTGGAATTTAGCAATTAGAGAATATTGCAATTGGAGGTGGCATTCACCCATTACCACTGCATACATCTTAATATTGGGTGTAAGTGTGTAAGTGGTTGTAATGAGGAACTTGGCACTAGGGAGCTGGGAAAACTGAAATGAATGGGGGACTGGGGTGAGGGGGCTTCTTGGATGGAGCATGGGGGTGGGGCGGGGGAGGGGAGACCAGGTTGGGTCGAGCCCCAGCAGCCCCCTGCAGATGGCAAGAGGTGACTGTGGGCTAATCAAGGAGACTCACTGGGCCTTTGACACGCTCCTTTAGCTCCCTGTCCCCCAAAGTGATTGGGGAAGCAGCTTTTATGCTCTTTATGGAAAGGAATTCCTTTCTGATGTCTAACCTTACCTTTTTCTGCTCCACCTCAACTTCGTAACCCCTGCCTGCTTCCTCGAGAGGAGGAGAGCCTGACAGGTGGCATGAGGGGGCCCTGAGATGGGGCCTGGATGGGGGGCTCTGGGGACCCTCCTTGTCTCTCATTTCCTGTGTTTGTCTGGAGAAAAGCATATTTAGCAAACACACAGTCCTTTATTTCTATCCTCTTTGGGGCTCCTTGCCTCCCCGTTTTCATTGTTAGCCATGGATTCCTTATTGTGCCAACGGCCGTGGACTAAAGTCATGGGCCCAGTGACGGGGGTCTGAGAATAGATGCCAGAACATTTGGGTTCCTGTGTTTCCACCCTGTCTGAGAGATACACAGAGGATGAACAAGAAACTGGCATTTCAGTGCTCTGGGATCCTGGGGAAGCAAACCTGGGGCTGAAACCCGCCTCACCACTAGCGGCTAAGGTGAGTTAGCGTTAAGGCCCAGGGTGCACAGCGCAACTGCAAGGTGGGGTTGGAGTCAGCAAGACACTTGGAGTTAATTGAGGGAAGGCAAGAGGGCTCCCTCTCCCAGTCTGACTCTCCCGTGAGGAGGAAGAGGCATCACTTTAATAAGGCTGCCCCGGTTCCAGATCAATTCTGGCTTTGCAGGAGGCGAAGGGGGAAGCACGCGGAGAAATTGGATTAGCTCTTTGATGCTGGCAGCTGCGCTTGCTGCTATAGGGGGAGAGGTGAGGGCTGAGCCTGCGACGGGCAGCTCGGCCCCCCAGAGCTTGAGGCTTCCCAGGGAGACCCTGGTCCCCAGCCCTGGCTCGTCTCCTGCTGGTAGAAGAGTGGCAGAGGTATGCAGGGGGAGCAGACTGTAGCAAAAGCCGGGTGCTCACCACTGCAGAGGTGAGTCCTCACACTTCCCTGGGGTTGTAGACGTTGAGCTCCAAGGGCCTCGGGAGGCGAGGTGATGGGGAAGGCGGAGAGGTGATGCCTGACACCCCCAGGGTCCATGCCCCACAGCTGCATGTTCTGAGGGCACAACAGACACCACACCTACTGCATCCTGCCTGTGTCTCCCCGGGCAAGCGACTTGAGCGGTCTGAGCTGCGGGGTTCTCATTTGAAAACGGAGGTAGTATCCCACAAGGGATACGGCCCACGGGAAGAGTGCACGAGATGTCCTAAGACAGCAGTTCCCAGAACTGTGGGCTGTGGACCCCTGAGGATCCCCGGGAGTTGTTCAGGGGGAGCCATAAGGTCAAAGCTCTTTTCCGAATAATCATAAAGTTATTTGCCACTTTTAATATGTTGGCGGTGATGGTCCCGAAGCGCCGGGTTGAACTGCTGATGCCGCAGTGTGGATCGAGGCGGGACCCCACACTGTTCGGGTCACTGCGCTCTTCCCCACCACACGCCTGCTAAATAAGTAAAGAAACAAATAAATAAATGCCAGTTTCACTTAAGAATTTCTTTGATGGAGGAGTAAAGATTACAAGTTTTATTAAATCTTGACTCTTGAGTGTACATCTTTTTAATGTTCTTTGTGAAGAAAGGAGAAGGACACAGAAAGCCCTTCCTGTTGGAGAGCGAGTGGTCTGTTGGTGAGTGTCAGAAAGGGGAAGTGAATGTCCCCAAGGTCACAGTGCTGGTGGGGGGCTGAATCAACATGCAAATTCATACATTCAGGGCACCTGGGTGGCTTAGTCCTTAAGCAGCTGCCTTCGGCTCAGGTCATGATCCCAGGGTCCTGGGATCGAGCCCCGCATGGGGCTCCCTGCTCAGCGGGGAAGCCTGCTTCTCCCTCTCCCACTCCCCCTGCTTGTGTTCCCTCTCATGCTGTGTCTCTTTCTGTCAAATAAATAAATCTTAAAAAAAAAAAACACCTCCCCCGCCACCACCATATTCCCCCAGACCGCACACGGTGGATGGGGCTGGTCAGGCTGGACTGTGGGGGGTGGGGGGCAGTCAGGCTGGACTGTGGCTAGATGCCCACACGGGCTGATATTCACAAGGCTCTCTCCGGAACTGGTCATGCTGGTGGAGTCGGGACACTGGTTCTGTCCACACAGCTCTGGGGATGCAGAGGAAACCCGGATGTCAGCCCCCTTTAGAAGTAACCTTGAGGCTTCCCGTTGCCTGTCTTGTATAGGCACCTAAAGCTCCTTATGGGCCAGGCCCTCCAAGGGCCCCCTGGTGGGAAGTAAAATCAGTCCTTAATAGTAACCCCTAAGAGTGAGGAAGTTCTTCTTTGTGTCTAACCATATCTGGTTAGACACAAAGGTCATATCTACTGCACTGAGTCCGCATTTCCTCCATCCTCTGCCGCCTCCTGCCAGGTGAATCTGGGGGTCAGTGTACATAGTCCCACAGACACAGAGATGCTGCGAGCTGGAGGCAGCATTACGGGCTCTGTCTGCCTGGGCAACTGTCTGTTGTAATTAAGAGTTAGCACCCTAATCTGAGAGTGGGAGATAACTGCTCCTCTCTCAGGAAGGACAGGCAGTCTTCATGGCTCTTCTGTGGCTTTTGTGGCTTGGGCACTGAGGGAATGTAGTCGGTTTGTCCTGGGAGGACAAGTGGAGGGCAGGGCAGGGAGGCTCTGGAGGACAGTGGAAGAGCCACCTTCAGACGAGGTCAGGTGTCTGCACACGCACATCTGGCCCCGCAGGGAGCACACGTCTCACAGCTCTTCCGCGGCCACATGGCTGGGTAATTGATTATCCTGGCACATGGCTCTTTCCCTGGCTCAGCCAGCCTGGGCTGCTCATCCTAGACCAGGAATGGGAAAGATGGAGATAGTAAAAGATGGAGGCCTTCCTGGATGAGAGGGTCACAAGAGTAGTTTGTCCTTTCCTGGGGAGGGGGAGGGAGCATTGAACCCCTGGAAGCTGTCCTGTGGGGTCGCTGAGCTAAAGCAGGAGTTGGGTTCCTGATCCTCCACTCTCTCAGCCCCATGAATGTGTTTCTGTCCCTCTGGCTCTTCCTCTCGATGCAGGAGATGCCTTGGAGAAAGACCCTGGGCTTGGCAGCTAGTGGGCAGGGGAGACTCAAAAGTAAATCTGGAAGCCCAGAGAGGCAGGATGGGGCAGCCTGCATAGGGTAGGTTGGTACCCCCAGGATTCTCAGTTTCGGGCACAGAGCTCTGGCCTTTAACAAGCTAGACAGATTCCCCAAACAGCCCTTCCCGGAGTCCATCCCATTGCCCTACTTTCAGAAGCATTTCCTTCTTGTCTGGGCTTTGTGACATCCGGGAGCACTTGGCTCAGAGTAGGGAAGACTCACAACTCCACATAAACACACAGATGCAGACCTACCACACACACACACAGCTCTTGGCAGGTTGCCTGTGGGCAGTGGGGCCTCCCTCTCACATTCCTTGGAAGTTGAGAATGAAATTGGACCTGAGACCTTATCTTCGGGTTGGAGAGGACTTCTCCGGGTGACTTGTGCTCTCCTTTCCCTTCCACCTGCCACTTCCCGGCTCGGCTGGGAACTGCTCTGGGCGGGGTCCTAGGCTGGGTTCTGGGGTCTGGCATGGTGGCCAGGGGTGGGGCAGGGGGCAGGGGGCATGGCGGCTCTGTGGTCTGCTTGCAGAATTTGGACCCGTGGTTTCTCCCATAAGTATTGCTGTCTTTCCAGACCCTGTGGCAGCTGCCATCTGTGATTAGGAGCTAAAGTAGGTGAAGCCTGCTTGGCTATGGCTGTTAGCTTAGACCTTTCTGGAGGCAGCATTGATTGGGGTGGGGGGTGTGTTGCTCAGAAGCAGGAGGCTTGGTGGGAAGGTGAATGAGGCAGTGTGTCTGGGACCAAGGCTTGGGGCACCAGTCATTGCCCTAGTGACAGAGGTGACGCAGGGGAGGTGGGGGCAGGGAGAAAGATACGTAAGAAAGCATGTAGACTCATTAAATCCTTCCACCAACAACTTGAGGTGAAGGGCTCACCTAAAGCAGGGGGCTTCGCATGGACCCCAGAGTGACAAGTCTCCTTTCTGTGTCCCAATTCTCTAGCGAAGGAAAAGTTTGACATTACCTGTTCCCTCTCCTCAGTGTTGAACCAGGGCAAGAAGCTGGCACCCCTAGCGTGGTAACCTCTCTGTCACAATGGCCACGGCCACCCCTCCACAGGCCCCCACTCACTCATTTACTTATTCAGTCACTCATTCATGCAACGAGCATTCATGAGCGAGACTGCAGTGGTGATAAAGGTGTATGACCTTTATGGTCCGGGGGAAGCGGGACCTTGAAGAAAAGAAACACACCATTGACTATTTAATGGTAATTATGATAATCGATGTGAAGTAAAAAGAGCTCAGTGCTCCTCGCACTTATAATGGGGGTACCTAGCAGGGTGGGGATAGTGAGCCACCATGGCTCATGAACTCTGGAGAGCCGTAGGCACGCCTGGGCACTTCAGGTCACTGCCAGGGAGCTGCAAGTCAGGCTCTGGGTAGCAAAGGGCAAGGGAGTGAGTGTCTGGCTCTGCTTCTAATTCCCCTGGTGGGGCGCCTGGGTGGCTCAGTGGGTTAAAGCCTCTGCTTTCGGCTCAGGTCATGATCTCAGGGTCCTGGGATCGAGGCCCGCATCGGGCTCTCTGCTCGGCAGGGAGCCTGCTTCCTCCTCTCCCTGTCTCTCTGCCTGCCTCTCTGCCTACTTGTAATCTCTCTCTCTGTGTCAAATAAATAAATAAAATCTTTAAAAAAAAATAATTCCCCTGGTGACTCTGAGCTTGTCATTTTCCCCCTTTGAATTTGCTCATTCCTCTGGAAAATGGGGATCTTTGACTACAAATCCCTACAGTCCCTTCTCAGAGTCCCAGAAAAACATTAGAGATGTTCAAAGACCGAGAAAAGAATTCAGGAACAAGAGTGTGAAAGTTCCTTGGCCACTGACTGCAGAGAGCAGTGGGGAGAGAACGAGCTCAGAGCCAGGGGACCATGGTTCTTTGAGGTCACAAAGGGCGGAGTGAGCATGGCGGTGTGTCCCCAGAGTGGTTGGAATCAGGGATGGAGACATAACAGGATAAGGCTGCTGTCATTGCACCAAGAGCAGGACTAGAGCAAGGGTGGGAAACTGAAGCAAACAGGGTCTCGGTTAGACATCAGGCAGCACTTTCATGCTTGTTGTACTGAGACATCTGGCAGGCCATCAAGGGGGTGAAGAGAGAGTGTCAGGTATTCCAGAAAAGCAGAGAAAACGCTTTTTTGAGGGTGTATTTGTGAGGAGGTGGGGGCAGGGGCGGATAGGTGACCTTATGAGGTCTCTCCCTCAGCCAAGTGAATCCGTGGATATCCTGCATTGCCACCGATGTCAGTGCTATCTGGATGTCTGTGAGAGGAAGATGTCAGGTCCTCCTGGAAATGAGTTTTTGAGCATAAACTATCCCCAGTTCACATCTCTCGGTGACACATGTGGCTAACTGCAATTGTCACACTCAATCAAATCGAGCCCAATTACACCTTTGCTCTCTTGTCCTGCTATAATATAAATATGGCTTCTGAGAAGTGTATTCGTTGCTGGCAGTGGGATTGCTTGGAGGCTGGGTTTGGGGGCTGAGGGAGGCCACGGTGTTTTATGTTGCAGACCCAGAAACAAAGGCTGGAGATGGGCTTCTTGAGGGCATGGGATTGGGTGGCCCAGGAGACCTTCTTTTCAGAGGACCCTGATGCAGTCCTATCTCTATGAATGGGGATAGATCCGATGCCATCTCAAGGGTTCCTTGTGTCCTTGGACTTTTCCGTTGTTGTTACGTGCAGTCACGGCTTCCCCGTGTGTACGCAGGTGGTTTCCGTTGTTGTCACGCGCAGTCACGGCTTCCCTGTGTGTACGTAGGTGGTTTCCGTTGTTGTCACGTGCAGTCACGGCTTCCCCGTGTGTACGCAGGTGGGTTTCCGTTGTTGTCACGTGCCGTCACGGCTTCCCCGTGTGTACGTAGGTGGGTGAGTATTGCCCTTGTGCATGTCTCTGCCTCTAGATTACGAAAGGTCCAAGGAAACCCTGCTCCCCACTCCCACTGAGGAAGATGCTCTTCATTTTTCGTGATTCAAAGTGTCAGAACAGCATCCTAGAGCATGAAGGATTTCAGGTAGACACAAAGAGGAATTTTTGAATGGTAAATGCGGTTAGACTTGGTGACAGAAAACCAAACAGATGGTGAGATCTCCAAAGAGGAGAGAGTCTGGGACAGGGTAGGTATTTAGAAAGGATGGATTGTCTGGCAAAGATCTCTGCATCCCAGGGTTCTTGAGTGTGGATGTAGACATGCCGGAGAGAGTTGACTGTGTGCACAGTTGTTATAGTTGACTTGTATTCAACGGTGTATCACAGTATGGGAGGCGAAGAGGAAGAAGTGGAGGAGGAGGAGGAGAGGAGGAAGGGGAAGAGAGTGATGCTGGGCATCATAGGGCTTAGGAGAGAAAAAGTCTCTTCTTTGTCAGTATTAGGATGATATCTCTGAGGTAAGGGATGGTGTGTGTGTGTGTATGTGTGAATTCAGCATCCGGAGACTTCCCTTATGAGAGTCAAACCTGCAGCAGAATGTGTAGATGCCTGCTACCCTGTGAACTGCCCATTTATATTCAGGATGCTGTCCATCTCTTGCTAGAACAGTTCCTGTTGGTTGGTTTGTTTTAAGTAGGCTCTACGCCCAACACAGAGCTTGAACTCACGGCCCGTGAGATCAGGAGTCACATGTTCTACCAACTGAGCCAACCAGGCACCCGTTAAACAGCTCCTTTGTATGGGGTCCATTCACACATGCTGAACATTTGCTTTACCAACAAGCCACAATCATTCAGCCTCAATATTGAAGAGAGTAAAGAGCCAGGGACCTCGTGAAGAATATGGCTTCTAGATTTTTTCAGCGTGGACTCCAGTTTGGGGCTCAGGCTAGACTCACCTTCTTTTTTAAACAATTCTGACAGTGCATTCACTTTTTCGACACCTCCACTCTCCCCCCACTTGATTCCAAGGAACCACAGAAGGGTCACAGTCATGATTCTGGACTTTGGGGGTGTGACCTTGAAAGATCCTCATACACAGTCTCCATGCTCGTGGCAGAACTTTCAAAATCACCCCACATCTTCTGAAGACTCTCCCATTATCAACATATCCTCCAACTTTCTCTTGGTCTTCCCTTCTGGTAACTTCTTTCTTAGAAAAATTTCCCTTGGAAACTTTGAGACTAACCACTATCAGGCATGTTGTTTTCTCACTTTTAGCTGCTCTGAAAGGACCTGTATCTCAGTATCTTAGAACCAGGAGGCCATACCCAGTTCAAGGTGATGAAAAAAGGTAAGGGGTAGGGATGGTACACTGTCCCCTTCCCCATTCTCTTGGACATCTGCCTGTTTATCCCCTTGAAATTAGTTTCTGCTTATGTCATGTAAATGGTCTCCTGGATTATATTATTAACTTTCCCCTGAATCTCCCATAACACCCTTACAATGCTAGAGGACCAACACTGACAGTGCTTAAAAATGCAGGTCTTGAGGGGTGCCTGGGTGGCCCAGTCTTTAAGCATCTGGCTTCCACTTGGGTCATGATCCCAGGGTCCTGGGATCGAGCCCTGCGTCAGTGTCCCTGCTCAGCGGGAGGTCTGTTTCTCCCTCTCTCACTCCCCCTGCTTGTGTTCCCTCTCTTGCTATCTCCCTCTCTATCATATAAATAAATAAATAAATAAAATATTTTTTTAAAAAATGCAGGTCTTTTTTTTCTTTAAAGATTTTATTTAGTCATTTGACAGAGAGAGAGATTACAAGTGGACAGAGAGGCAGGCAGAGAGAGAGGAGGAAGCAGGCTCCCCGCCGAGCAGGGAGCCTAATGCAGGCTTCAAGCCCAGGACCCTGAGATCATGACCTGAGCCAAAGGCAGAGGCTTTAGCCCACTGAGCCACCCAGGGACCCAAAAAAATGCAGGTCTTGGAAAAAATAAAATAAAAGTAAAAAATTAGAAAAAGGGCAAACCTTGGCTGTTTGGACTGGGATGTTCAGCACCACGGACAGAGCCCTGCGCTCTCTCTGTCCAGACTGGATGGTCACAGGCTAAGCTCCAACTTTCCAATTTTGGAGATAGAGGCAGGGGTGAGAGGAACATTGGCGTTGTGGAAAATGCTTATCACCCTTTGTTGACTGTGAGAGCTTGGCCAAGCTACCACCTCTTCCTGGATTCCACTTTTTTACTCTGTAAAACGAGAGGGATGAACTCCAGATATGCTATGATCCTGAGTGTCTTTATAATCATCATTCCCAGGTCTTTAAAAGTAGTTTTGACAAGCTTGGTCTGGGTTAGGGGAGGGTCAGTTTAGCTTGTAGTGATAGGAATACATGACCTCAAATCCTGGAATCTGGCTGTCGTCTCCCAATGTCTGTGACCTGCATCTCCCTCCAGCTTGCTGAAATATTTAGAGCAGAGGCATCTTCCCAGTAATATTCACTATTCCAGATACCCCACTGTCCACTTGACTCATAGGCAAAATCTAGCCCATGTTGGTGGGAGGGGAGGTCCTTTGTGGTAGGGTGTAGTCACGTGAAACTCAACGGAAGGTAGGGTACTGAAATGAAGCTGGAGCTGATTGGTCATCCCTGGAGGGGAGGGGGCTATGTAGGAATTAGAGTGGAGAATTCAGTTTTCTCTGTGTTGGCAGGTCAGCAGGGTGTTAGAGCTGAGCCCCTCCCTCACTTGTGGAGGGTGGGGGCTGGGCTGCTGTGCAGCAGCCTGCAACAGGAGGAGGAGGAATGGCTGCATAGATTGGCATGGGGCCAGGTGTGGGGGCAGGGTGGGCAGAGACTCGAAGCTCTTCAGGGCTCTGAGGGCTGGGGGAGCCTGTGATCGTGGGAGAGAAGATAAAGTGTCAGACCATGACTGTGTCCTTATGTTCCTGTAGGAGGACAACACCACCTTTTCAGCCTCTCGGTTCATCTGAATGGGGTCATTCTTCTGCTTCCAGCCCCCCAGAAATCCTGTAAGGGGAATGAAGCTCTTCTTTTCTATCCTCTACTTTCTTCTTTTGTCATTTTCTCCACATCTACATTTCTTCCCTCACCACCCTATATTTCGCTAAACTGAAAATCCAAATGCTCCTTGTTTCCCTGTCCAGGGCACTTAGCATGGGGGACAATGTGTACCTATCATCCTTTGGGTCATTAGAGAGGCAGCTCAGACTCTACTTACTGGGCAGGATCACTTGGAACCCCCCATAACTTACCTAACACAAAAGGGAAATTCCAGGCAATATTCAGGTTACCTTCTGTCTCCCCTTTGTGTGCTTCCCCCTTTAGAGATGTCAAGTGACTCCCAGGCATCCTGTGCTACCCCAGTCCTCCCCACTCAGGTCTGCTCACCTCATCTCCCTTTCCCCAGCCCTGAGAACAGTGCAATATGTCTTATTCTGCAGCCCCAGGCACAGATTCAAACTGCTCCTCTGCTGAACATAGCACTCCTCCCAACAAAAAGGCATCTGCATGTTGAATAGGCAGTGATGCCTACCCAGAAAAGGCTGGATAAATAATGATGGGATTCCAGACATGGTGAAGGCTACTGGGGAACATATTTAAGGCAGTGCTCTCCTCTGTCGGTTATAACCCTGCCTGCCTCACCAGTGGGCAAAACCAGTTCTTGGGAGTGGAGTGGGAGCAGGGAGAGGTGGAGCACGTCTCTCGTTTGGCAGAGAAGACTGGCGTTTTTGTTTGTGGGTACAACATTCTCATTGGGGGGAAGAACTAGGGGCTTAAACCACTAGCACCAAGACTACCCATTGCTCAGGTCCAGTCCTGAAAACCGTTGTCCAACCATGACCCTTTGGGGTACAAGTCCAGCCTGGAGGAGTAAGCTGGGTCCCATAGTCTTACTCCATTGAGCCCAAGGCTTTGGTTGTAAAGACAATCGTTTCTCTCTCTCATCTCCTCCTAGGTCTGGGAAGCACAAGACACATGGGAATTAATTTTGACCCACTGTGAGAAAAATAGTTCTAATAGAGCAAAAATTTGGTCTGTTTTGGGTGTAAACCTAGTGTCTCATTCAGTGCCCAGCAGGTGGAAGATACTCAGCAAATATTTACTGAAGGGATGTTGAAGGATTAGAACTGTCCAAACACTCAGTGGCTTTTCTCAAGAGACATAAGCACCTTGTCCTGAGGTGCATTCGCTGTTGTGTTGCTGGAGGGGCTCCTGCCCCTCTGATGGCTTGGTCTTGAGGACCCTTTCTCTCCAACTCTGAGATGACTCAGACTTCTTTTGAAGAAAGAAGACCTTTGGAATGGGGCCAGAGCTGGCCTGACCATGAGAGTCTTTATAAGGGACACAGAGCCCTGTTCCTTTGGCCCAGCCACCTCTGCGACATCAACCTGCTGCCAAATACGCTTATTGAACTTGATAAAGAGAGCATGTCTTCTCTCTCATTTCTTGGAAATTCTTAGTGTGAGGCTCGTGTGTGGCAGCCTCAGCTTGGCCTGTGACTTTCTTGGCCATCTGTTCAGTGCGGTGATATCCATCTGCCTGCTATGCTCACTTTTCAGAGATGGGTGCTCAGTAGGACCTCAGGCAGCCTGGGGGATGGGAGAGAGTGCTGGCTGCCTTGCAGGGGGAGTGGAGGTAGAGGGGGTGTGGGTCCCAGCTCCAGCTGCTCCCATGCCGCGTCCCTGGCGCTGGCCCTGATGAGGATGAATAATTGATGGTGACTAATGGATCATTGCTCCCGTATGAAATATTCAGCAGGGACTGTGGCAGGTTTGTGTAATCAGATGTTTCATGCTGCCCTCCTGGTAGGTGTGGGACTCCTGGGTTTCCCCGACTCTCAGAATCATGGGGGCGGGGCACTTCCCCAAAGAGAAGTGGGTTTTGTGCAGAGGGCCCCACGGAGTGGCCTTCTCAGGGTGCACTTTACAGGGAAAGGGGCAAGGGCCCATAGTCCTCTATTCTGGACTTGCCTGCTTTGTGGGGTAGCTGTACTGCCCAACATTCAGGATGTTGAACTACAGAGATGATGGTTAGGGGTAAGCAAGATGCAGCAGGCACCCCTGGGCTATCTGACAGGGGACAGTGAGATGCTGGCGGGCACAGCGGATGGGGGGAAGGCCCCAGCCCCCCTCTCTCCCTGCCTCTTGAGTACTTAAACAATCCTGTAGAATGGTCTTATTATGCAGATGAGGAAGAATGCTTAGAGGGGTTAAACAATTTGCCTAAGGTCTGTTCTAGGGTTGTGGAACTGGACTCCTCCCACAATGTCTCTCCTCAGAGCTGGGTCTGCAGTCAGTGACAAGTCTCTTGGCCCTTTCTCCCCACCCCAGCTCTGCCTTGTCCCCTCCTTCCCTTCCCCACTGACCCTGTAGGAATGATGTCATTGGGATCCCGGGATAGAATTACAGCCACAAACAGCTGTGCAGAGAAGGCTGACTGGTCCCCTGTGGGGGATGGGATGATGGGGGGGGGAGAGAGAGAGAGAGAGAGAGAGAGAGAGAGAGAGAGAGAGAGAGAGTGTCAGAGTCTGATCAGCTAAGCAGGGAAGAGCGGAACCCCACCCCCAAGTATATCAGAGCCAGGAATTCAAGGAGGACACTGCCAGATTCCCAGTGGGGGCCTGGCTCTGTGGTGGCGTTGAAGGGAGTGCCTTCCCTTGCTGAGCCCCAGCCCACTCTGTCCATATGTGGTTGACCTTCCATGGAGCTCTAGACCCCAACTAGAACCCATAAATCCCAACTCCCATATGATCTTCCCTCTGTCCTCTTGTCTTCTATCCCCACCAGAAGCTGGGTAAGGGGCTGCCTGAGGACAGGACTGAAGGATGAACAACCTAACTCAGCTCACCCTCCTAAGTTCCAAAATACCCTGAGGCAAGAGACAGGGCCAATGCCTCTGGCCATCCATGTCCACATCTTGCATTCTCCTTCCACCATCAGGAAGTTCTTCCAGCTTCTAGTCCCATGGCCTCCTGCTGCAACTAAGTGTATCCTCTTGTTCTTTGGGTCTGCAGTTCTCTCCCTCCAAGGTCTCATGTAACATCACAGGCGTGGGAGATAGATGAGTAATGCTTGCTTAACAGAGAGGAAAACGCAATTCAGGATTTTGGGTTTAAAGCCAAATCCCTCTGTAGCTATCTCTCATTTCCAACTTGACACATTTCTCCGCTCGATACCTGGGCGCTGTCCAGGAAGCCAAATCAGAACATCTAGCAGGACAGTTCCCTGTCTCATGTAGACCCTTGACTGTGTCCTCCCACTGGGGGAGGCCAGAGTGATATAATAACAGGGTCATCCTTGCTAAGGAAGGAGTAAAAACCTCAGTGAGCTTTCGCCACCTCCTCTCATTTTACCCTACTGACACTGGGGTAGAGGAGAAGGAGTGAGGTCAGTATGGCAGATTTCATGAGCCCATTTTACAGATGGAGAAACTGAGACTCAGAGTAAAATGGGATGCCAAAACTCATACTTCAGGGGGAGAGTGGAAGTGTGTTTGGTGTTCTGCTCAGAAATCCAGGCCCTGGGTATAGGGAGCAAGCATGACCAGAAAGTCAATATCTCACCTTGAAAGTTGTCTCTGTTCTTTTGGCCTCTGCTACAGGAGGGGTCCTGCCGGACCAGATGGGCTGCGGCACGGGGTGGGTCCATGCTGCTGTCTGGGGCACCGTCCCTATTCCATTATCTTTTTTTTTTTTTTTTAAAGTAGTCTCCACAACCAGCATGGAGCCCAACACAGGGCTTGAACTCATAACCCTGAGCTCAAGACCTAAGCTAAGATCAAGAGTCAGATGCCTAACCCACTGAGCCACCCAGGCATCCCTCCCTATTCCATGAATATGCTCTCTGAACTATGATGGCTGCAAAGGCTATTCTTGCTTCTTTTAGCTTCAGTTCCATGTTAGGTGCAAAGGACTTGGCAAATAGGAAGGCACAGAGGAGGAAAAGGATCACTTTCATGCCTCAGGTACCCAAAGGGAAATATTAATGGTATGGAAGAGGATCTCTTCTTCTTTTTTTTTTTTTAAAGATTTTATGTATTTATTTGACACACAGAGAGAGAGAGAGAGAGATCAGATCACAAGTAGGCAGAGAGGCAGGTAGAGAGAGAGGAGGAAGCAGGCTCCCTGCCGAGCAGAGAGCCCGATGCGGGCCTCGATCCCAGGACCCTGGGATCATGACCTGAGCCGAAGGCAGCGGCTTTAACCCACTGAGCCACCCAGGCACCCAAGGATCTCTTCTTTAAAAAAAGAAACAAACAAGGCTGTTTCCCACAGAGCAGCCCTCCTCCTGGTCTGAGCCACACATGCCTTTGGAGTCACCATCTAAGGGCTCTCTGTCCAGCACCTGGTTGAGGGGAGACTCCTCTCCCAGAGCTCCCTTCTCCGTCCACCAGTCACTGAGTCCTCACGCTCCGCTGAAGGGCTCCAGCACACCAGCCCAGGGCTAGGCTTTGCGGGGCCGAAGGCTCCTCTCTGCCCCTGGGTGATACGAAAGAGATTCAGACTAAACTCCCCTGGAGGTGAGGAAAATGTCAGGAGACAGCAACACAGGCTTGTCACATGGATGGGACAGTCAGCGTCAGGGGGTGGGCAGCTACATGGGACAGGAGAGGGAGGAGACCGAGGACTGGTTTGTTTCGGGCCAGAGGACACTGACGTTGGAAGCACACTTCACTGGGGTCTTTGAGAGTTCTCACTCATTCAGCAAATATTTTATTGAGTATCCACCAAGGGACAGGCACTGCACTGAGTGCTGGGGATACAGAGATGCTTAATGATTTCACATGCCCCGCCCCCCACAGGCTTACCATCCAAGCACATCAACAAGTAATTTCAGGACAGCAGGGTAAGTGCTAAGATAAACTTATCGGGTATAGAAGGGCAAGGGAGGGAGCTGTCAGTTCTTTGTTTTTTGTTTTTTTTTTAAGATTTATTTGAGAGAGAAAGAGAGCACGTGTTCAAGTGAGTGGGGCATGGGGAGGGGCAGAGGAGCGGGAGAGGGAATCTCAAGCAGACACCCTGCTGAGCATGGAGCCAGGCACGGGGCTTGATCCCAGGACCTTGAGATCATGACCGGAGCTGAAACCAAGAGCCAGATGCTTAGCTGACTGTGCTACCCAGGTGTGCCTGTCAGTTCTGCTGAAGGGAATCAGGGAGGACCTCATACAGGAGAAGGCTGAGCTGGTGCTAGAAGAAATGCCAGGCATTTTCCAGATGAACGAAGGGGGGATGGTCATTTCCAGCAGAGGGAATCACCAGAATGGAGACTTGGAGGTGGGAAGTATCCTGGGGGGAATTTGAAAGGCCAGGGAGGAGGGCAAAAATACTAGCAGAAGGGCGGTGAGAAATGGGGTTGGAGGGGGACAGGCAGGGGCCACCCCCAGAAAGGCGGTGAATGTTCAATGGGAAGGATGGCAGTGAGACAGATGTGCCCCCGGACTCAGATGTGCCCCCAGGCAGGGCACAGACGATGGCCTGGAGAGCATGGTTAAGAGACAGGAAGCTAGGGTTGGGGGCTTCTTAGGGGCAATGGCCCTGTAAGGTGGTGGATGAAGGTTGGAGTGGGAACCGTTCTCTGTACCCCCCACCCCCACACATCAGAGTGTAGGGAACGGGTGTTAGGATAACTTGTCCTTGGCTCCTTGGGGAACCTGCCCCAGACTATGCCTTTTCTCAGTCTAGTAGAGACAGAGGCATTAGGACTCTACCTTAAAGAAGAAAGACAGATGTTGTGGGCTCACTGTTTTCCTTGAGACTCCATCTGTCTATCTGTCTGTCCGTCTAAAGTAGGGATGACAAGGAGAAGACAGGCTGACGCACCTGTGGACCACAGTGCTAATGGGGACCTGGGTCACATCCCCCTGGGCTGATCCTCTCTCCAGTGAATGTGCCTGGCCCTGCCCCTGCCCTTGGGGCCCCCTGGCAGTCGCCCCCTGGAAGGCGAGAGCTCTGTGCACCCCCTGCCTGGAGCCCATGGGACTGTTTGCCGGTGATCTCATTCCCCCGGCTCACTTGCGGGGACCATGCCTTCTAGCCATGTGAGCCTGTGTCCCTAGCTAATGGAGCTGGGGAAGTGTGCATTCATTTTTCCCCTGAGCTGTGACAGGCAATAGGAAATTTGCCCTGAAATATGCTTCAGTGTGGATTGAAATAAAACACTTGGTGTATTTTGCAACAGAGCATTAAAATGGAATAATGCGGGGATCTCATCCAGACACCAGCTTTCAAGGGTACATTTCCCCCAGACTCCCCTGCCCCCCACCTGAGCATCCCTGCGTGTGGGTGGGGTGGGGTGAGGGGGTGAAACATGTGGGAAAGGAGCTGCAGAGCATCCAGGACCCCAAAGCGCCAGAGATCGCGGAAGAGCTGAAACCTTGTATTTCTGGAATGATGGCGACTTTAGAAATACAGAAGAAAGAATAGGCGTGCTTAAAGCTCCTGGATACCTGGGCCTGAATAATTAAATTCCATTGATTCTCTGCATTGCTAGTGGAATTCCTATTGGTGTGAGCGATGGTGCTGTAGGATGGGGGCCTGGCACGGAGGGTAGGCACTGGTGCGGATTGGGTTTTTCTCAGGACACCCCACTTCTGTTTCTCATAACCTGTAAACAGACTGTATCCAGAGAATGTATAAGGCCAGCCAGGTGAATGGGAAATGGCTCTATTTTCATTTATTTTACTCCTTAGGAGGTAAAAGTACTGTTTGTTCAGGCAGTTACTTCCTCAGCGGGCAGGTTTGGCAGGAGAGGGCTGAATTCCCAGAGCTGGATTCTGCCAAGGGCTCTGTCTCCCTCGCTGGCAAGGTGGGACGTCCCCAGGGACGCTTCTCCCTTCCCAGCTTCTGTGGGCTTCTCTTCACACTGCCGCCGTCATCCTGTCTAGACCAGTGTCCTGGCATGGCCGGGCTCCTGGTCACTCCTCAACCCCAGACCCCCGCCTACAGCTACACTGATATTCCTGAAATATCTTTTGAGCGTGTCCCTGCCAACCCCGCCCCCCACTCAAATGCTGGTGCCAGAGGGAGGGTCTGGGTGTCAATGCCAGCAGCGGGCGAGGGGGTTGGAGGTCGGTCAGCCGGGATGGAGAGTTTTGCCAGAAGCGTGGGGACAGAGGAGCAGCTCTGCAATGTGTCAAGAAACATGTTAAGTTCAGACGGGGCCAGAGGAAGGGTTCACTCCCAGCTGAGACCCATTATATCAGGGGGCAAGAAGGAGTGGGGACACTCAGGAACAAATACCTGGGGATGAGGTTCTGCATATGCTCTCTTTTTAAAAAGCCTTTGGCTGAAATATAATATAAACACAGAAAAGTGCACAAATCATAAGTGTATAGTTGGATGAAGTTCACAAACCAAACACACCTGTGTCACTTGCGGCCAGACCAAGAGCTAGAACATCGCCAGGCCCCCAGAGGGAGGAGACGGCACCAGGTGAGTGAGAAATGCCTCATTTCTCCAACCATGGCTTCTAGCACTGTAGATTCGTCTTTGAACTGGAATAGTGCATTTCAGAATGCACTCACCTGTGACTGTTTTCTTCCACTTCACGTTGTTTGTGACATTAACCATATCGTTGTCTGTACTTGGAGTTTGTTTCTTCTCATTGCTGTGTCACATTCTATTATGACAATGTACCTCAATTTATTTGTCCATTCCGTTGTTAATGGCATTTAGATAGCATCTAGTCTGCAGCTATGATGAATAGTGCTGCTGTGAACTTACTTCTGTATGCCTTTCGACAAACACATTTCTCTTGCTGGGTCTTGGGGTCCATGTGTGTTTTGTTTTGTCATTGGAGGCTATGCATTTTCCAAAATGCTCTTGCCAATTTATACTCCGACCAGCCGTGATGACGGATTGCTGCTGCTCCGTATTATCAACACTTAGTACTTTCTGTCTTTTATTTTAGCCATTCTGGTGGGCGTTTATGTTCTCTCCTTTTGATTTCAATGTACACGTCCCTGGTGACTGAAAAAGATGAACTTCTTTCCATGTACTTGTTGGCCATTTGGACATCTTTATTTATTCATTTATTTATTTATATTTATTTCTTCTTATTTATTTTTAAAGATTTTATTTATTTGAGAGAGAGAGAGAGAGAGAGAGAGAGAGAGAGAGAGAGCACGAGCAGGGGAGCAGCAGGGAGAGGGAGAGGGAGAGGGAGAAGCAGACTCCCCACTGAGGAGGGAGCCTAATGTGAGACTGAAGGCAGATGCTTAACTGACTGAGCCACCCAAGCGCCCCTGAATATCTTTTTTAAAAATTACTATTTAAGTCTTCCGTTCATTTTTCTACTGGGTTGTCTGTCTTTTTGTTGTTGATTTGCGGGCATCGTGCCTACTTCTCTTAAAGGCCCAGGCCCTGATCTTTCACTTGTGTTCTTCTTCCAAAAGCAGAAGAGTTTGGGAAACCAGGACCTGGCTGGTTAATTGCATAGTCCCTGGTTTCCATCAGCATTTATTGGTTGGATCCCATTTGCTGCTTGTCTAGTGTCCATGCTTAGCCCCACATCAGCTCTCTGGGTTCATCCCTCACTCCTCCCCACGCCCCCTTCAGAAACCCCTGGCTGGGTCAGATTAGACCACGCCGCAGCCCCAGATCCACTCTCTGCTTCCCACCTCCGGGCCTTTGCTCTGGCATGCTCTTTACCCAGAATGCTTTCTACGAGCCTTTGGGGTACTCAAATCCATGTGCTCCCCCAGCCCCATTCAGATGAAATCCCCATCTTCTGTGAGGCTTTTCCTGGCTCCAACAGCTCACCATCGTCCCTTCCCCCTTGATGCTTGGCCCTTCATGTCTGTTGGCCTCCTTTAGCAATTAATGATTCATTCATTCATTCATTCTGTCTTGTGACACCTCTTCTGCTATTGTCTTATTTTGTTGTTTAATTTGTTGTGTGTTTCTGCCCCATCTCCCTGAGTTGGGGGTGTCACTGTGTTTCCCCAGCACCTGGCACACTGTGAGTGCTTATTTGAGCCAGGCAGCGGGAGGGGGCAGTCAGAAGTCAGGTCACAGGGCAACCTCATCATGCTCCATTTGTCCTCTCTGCATACCCACCCACCTGTCAGGCCACTCAGTCAACCAACACGTCTTTTCTGTGCCTCTGCTAGGTGCTGGCTCTGCGCCGGAAGCTGGGTAGGGATGTAGCCGTGAGCAGTACCTCTTCTCCATGAGTTCACTCCCTTTGGGGAGACAAGACAGGGGCCCAGGCTGTGGAGGTGGTACAAGAGCAAGTGTGGGCCGGGCTGATTCTGGGTGGCATGGTCTGTGGGGGGACCAGACTGAGAAGCCCGAGGATACTGCCAGGCTGTGGCCCCAACCTCATTAGGAAGTCCTAAAATCAGAAGGCTCCACCATTGACTCATTGATGGGGATAGCTCATGAGGTCATTGTCCCAGATCTGAACCCCACCAAAGCTCCCAGCTGCTCTCAGGAAAGCAGCATCTGCTTCCTGTACCCTACTTCCCACCTCACAGGGGAGGCTGTGCTAGGAGATCAGAATTCTTCACTTCTGTCACTTCAGTGTGCTTATTAGTGCTGTAGTTGGGGGGAATGGGAAGCTGTGGGGGGAACAGGGATAGCTCATTGCCACACATTCCCCACCACTGGGAACAGTCATCAAAGTAACCGTAGGAGCCCCTGCTGTCCCCTCCCTTTCCCCCAGGACAGCATCACAGCCCGTGAAGGGGCTCTGCTGACCCTGCTGACCCTACTCTGGAGGGTGACCCATTCTGCTCCCATCTGAGCCTCCTGGAGGGTAGTGGATGGGGTGCATTCCCAGCTTTTGCTCTTGTGGCTGAAGATCCTCCTCTGGTCTGAAGCCTCTTCTCAGCCTTGAAGGCCGACGGCTTTCAGTGGGACCTCTTAGAGATTTCACTTAACATTTCCTGAGTGCTCCTGTCTGCCAGCCACGCCTGGAGAAGTTAAGGACCCTGCTCTGGGGATTTGTCCTGTTAAGTAAGACGAGACACCATGGGGAGGTGGCGGGTTCTCTGCAGCGGCCAGCTCGCACTTTTCATCTCCTGGGGTGGGGACCCTTCCCTCTAGCTGGGCATGGGAGGATCCTGGGGGCCCCCTCGGAGTGACACGAGTGGGTAGAGTGGGCCTCGAGAAAGCTCCTAGCGTGGTGGGCAGCAAGGGAAAGTGGGCTTCTGTTGGCTGGTGGCCATAGCTAGGGGTGGGTGTGTGTGTGTGACTGGAGCTGAGTGTGGCCCGGAGTCAGGCTGGGGCCTGGTGGTGTCGAAGGAGCTCACACCTCGCTGCGGCCCTGGCTAGGCTGCATCAGCTCTGCCAGGACCACCTGCGCTTGAGTGAGGGACTTGGACGTGACGCCATCTTGGAGGCATAATGGTGGGCTTCAGGCATCAGGAGCGGGGATGGGACAGCTGTTTTTTGCCAAGGGCTCTTCTTTTTCTGCTCAAGTCACCTGAAAGCATAGGTCAGGGCCATTTTCCTGGGGCCCACTGCAGTCAGTGGAGCCCATGGAAATACACATGCTCACTCAGGAGCAATGGATCATTCCACTTCTCTGTCTACATTCCCTCTTGGCTGGTTTGCTTCAGGAATTTGCTTGTTGGACAACACTAAGTGTGATTGCTGTGGGCTAGGGCTTTGGTTCTCTGGGAGTGCTTTTAGATGGAGAGAAGCAGGGGCAGGGGGCAGTGAGGAAGAAGCTGAGAATGTGCAGGAACATTGCAAATGTGAAGTAGGATTTGGGGTTACTCTTCCATTCTCCTCTCGGGCACCTCCCTCCCCACCTTCTTGCTCCATTGCTTCTGACAGTGACACATTTCATCACCGAGGGGTTCTACATAATGAGAGGAAGAATCATTCACAAAGATTCCATAGGTAGGTCCTATTTGCTAGACCCCCTAGAGACAGAAGCTCGCGTGTTCCGGTTTCCTATTTCAGCAACAATTACATGGTGGCCCATATTAATTAGAATCCTCTGAATTTTCATGTTTGATTTAAAGAAGCTCTATATTTAGCCAAAAGGTATGGAGTCCCAACTTCATACACTCCATATTCACTGTGTTGGGTTCTGAGGTGCAGAGACGATCACAGCCCCAGCATTCAGAGAGCCCATATCCCGGAAAACTGATGCACCAGACGGTACTTCAGTTCAGCAAGTTGACGTCCAGAAGGATGGAAATGCTAGGCGTGCTAAGGAGGACCTGGTAGACGGCAGGGGGGAGGTGACATTCCATAGATATGAAGGAGAAGTAGAGGTCACTGGTTGAATAGAGTGTCCTAGGTGGAGGGAATGAGATGGATGCAAATGGGAAGGCATGATGACGGCTGAGGGCTTTCTGGGGGGTGCACAGTAGGTGGGTATGAGACCAGACTGTGAAGGACCATGCGTGGCAGGCTGAGGAGTTTGGGTTTTATGCTTTGCCGGATAATAAGCAGGGGCGTGATAAGACCAGACGTGCATTTTAGAAACTTCAGTCTGACAGAGGTGTGATTCCTGGTTTGAAGAGGGGCAAAGACAGAAGGTAGGGAAAGCGGCTAGGAGATAATTGTGGAATGTAGGTGAGAAGCGATGAGGCCTGGGCCTCTGGGAGATGGAGTCTACATTCGAGAGCTAATTAGGAAGAATAACGCACCAAACCAGATAACCAATTACACGTGGGAGGCAGAAGGGAAGGCGGCTGGGGATGATCCCTGAGCCTCTGAGCCCGGTGATGAGTGAATGATGATGGCGCTGTGCATCGAGAAGGGAAATGGAGGAGGAAGGATGGGTTTAGTTCGAGAGCTGAGAATGAATTCAGTTTGGGAGGGAGTGAGTTCGGAGCGCCTCTGGGACATCTGTGTGGAAGTTATAGATAAACAGCTGCAAGTGTGAGTCTAGTGCTCCAGAGAGGCGGGACATGGAGGGGTTTGCTGAGGACCAGACGTCAGGGGAGGTGTTGGGGGGGGGGGGAGGGAAGACAGTGAAGGGGGTGGGGATGTCTGCCCCAGCAGGACAGGCGTGAGGGGTGGAGGGGAGCAGTTGTCACAGAGCATGAGATGGGTTGTTGCCCCAGAGCGGGTGGCAGGGGGAGGTAAAGGGGCTGCGGCAATGTAGATGCCAGTGAGGTCAAGCAAGGTAGGGGCTGGAGGTGTCCCTGAGAATCGGCCCTCCAGGGGCTACTGCCAGAGCCAGACCCTGTCAGATTATGGTGCCAGTAGGTCCAGGGCAGACAGGAAGGGGAGTACGCATGCTCCAACAGGTGGCAGCCCTGTGTTTGTGTCGGGAAGAAGAAATATATGTGAGTGGCTGGAGGTCGTGCATGTGTTTAAATTTATCAATGGAATAAACTTGAGCTTATCTGTACGTGGAAAAGGCAAGGCAAGCGGAAGATAGACGAGCCACTGGGGAGAGGTGAGGAGTAGGACTGTGGCGGGGAAGTGTGGGGAGAAAGGGTGCAGGGGACGGGCTCACGATGGAGTAAGGCCAGTCCTCGCCTGGGCGCCTGGGGCGGGGCAGGGAGGAAGCCCTGGAGACGGAGACCCATTTAGGATCCCAGAGGGAGAGACTTTAACAAGGGAGCTGTGGGACCATGGCGGGGGCAGGGAATTGGGGGAGCCTCAGAATGAAAAGAAAAAAGAAGGAGAGGGGCAGAGGTGCCTTGAGAGACAGTCTCACTCTCCAAATCTCAGACTCTGTATCTGGATTCACACAGGTTGTAGAATCAATCTTGAAAGGTTGTCATATTTTTTAAAAATTGGTTTTGGAAAATTAAAATCGCAGAAAAACATGACAAATGTCCATTTCCACAGAACTAACAACTTTGAATGTTTGTCAGTCTTCTTCTCTGTATATTTAAACACAATACAAATAATGTAGGCGCACACCATCCTTTATGAAAAAACGTGTATGGATGGAACACATTACAGATGAAGCTGGGATCCCCTCTGGAGTGTCTGCTCCCAATCTCACTCCCTGTCTGCTTCTTTGAAGGCCACCGTGAGGATTTTGCTGTGCAGACTTCATAAACCGTGTGCTGTGTCGTAACAGCCTACCTGGTGGGACTTGATAAAATGCCTGAGAACCAACCACCCAAACTAGTGTCTTAAAGCACCGAGCATCCACTTTGCCGAGACATCTGAAATTTGAGCGGGCGTCGGCAGGGAGAGTTCCTCTCTGCTCCACGTGGTGTCAGCTTGACTGAAGCAAGGCAGCCCATTCACGTGGCCGGCAAATTGGTGCTAACTGTAGTTGGGAGTTCAGTAGAGAGTATGTGGGCTGGGGATCTCTGTTCTTCCCCATAGGAGGCCCTCTATGGCTTGCTTGAGCTTCCTCACAGCATGGGGGCTGGCTTCCAAGAGTAAGCATCCTTAGAGAACAAAACGGAAATACGTTACATTTTTATTACATAGCCTAAGTCACAGGGCATCACTTCTGCCATAATTTATTAGTCCAAGCAGTCACAGAATCCACCCAATTTCAGAATGAGGGGATGTAGATGGACAGACATTGACTGTCAATGTCAAAGTCACATTGTAAGAAGAGTAGGTTGGATGGGAGGTAACAGTCTGCCATAGGTGTGTTTAATACTTGGACCCAAACAGAGTTTTATAGTCTATACTCTTCTTTTCCTTGCTTTCCTCACTCAGCATCATGTTGTGAAATTTAGAACAGAACTTACTTCTTATACATGTTGTAGCTGGCATTCAGGTTCCTGGAGTAAGGGAGAGCTGTTAGCAAAATTATGGGTCTGGTTTCAGCATAGCCTTGTTTTAGTAAGGCCAAGTGCTCACCTGGTGGAAAGCTCTTGCTTTGATGAGCGCTATCATAGCCAAAAGGCTGAGCCTGGTTGTCTTTTGGGAAATGCAGACTCTCGCCACTTGTACAAACAAAACTCTTAGCAAGACAAGGCAAAGAGAAACATGATCAGTCAGAATGAATTGAGTTAAGAGTCTGTACGCTAAGAGTTGTAAGGCAGGCGAAGAAATATAAGGCAGGGTTCTCACCCCTGAGAAACCAGTAATCCGTCAGAGGAGAAAAGCCCCCACCGGGATGAGAGCTCTGTAGTGGAGTTCAGAGGGTGTGATCAGCAGGGGCTGAGAGTTAGGTGCTGGCTTTGGGTGGGATGTTCTGCCCCTGGGCTCTTCCAGGCTAGAGTGGCTCTCACCCAGCTTCCTGTTCCCAGTCCCCTGAAGAGCTCCTGCCTTCCTAAATGCATGTTGAATGCAGGAAATGGGACTGGAGTGGGTGGGGGAAGGGGGGAAGATGGGCATTCCGTGGCGAGGAGCTGTGACCTGGGCACTGGGTGGGAGTGACAGCGAGTCACCTGCCTGGCTGCAGGGATGGGGGAAACAGTGGCCTCGGAAAGACTGGCCTTTGTAGTGAGTCGGCCTGGGATGGACCCTGGTTCTGCCACTCCCCTATAGGATGACCGGGACAAGTTATTTAATCTTTCTGTCTGTAAACTAGACGGACTGGGAGCGATGATGGCCATGCTGGCGAAGGCCAGGTGACAGGTGGTCGGAACGTCAACTGAAGAGCTTGAATTTGGTCTTTAGGTGTTGTTTCAGGTTATCAACCTGGCCGGCTGGGTCGGGTAAAGGAAGTGGGGGAGGTGGAGCCAGACCAGCTGGGACACCATCAGAGAAACAGATCTGGGTGTCTGCTCTGTGTTCAGGGCCTCTAGTGATGACAACTGCCAAGGAATATATATACACTCAGGCGAGAGAGTGCAAAATGCAGCCTTTACTGGTGTGACCTCAGCCCGGCCACGCCTGCAGCCCCCGGGAGTGCCCTTGTTCAGTCCCCAACACAACCATGTGTCCTTGTCAAATACTCTCAGCTCTCTGGGCTTTGTGTTCCTAGTCGGGGCATAATTTTATGTTTTTGAAAATTTATTGTGTGTCTCGCCCACTAGTCTGTAAGCTCAATGAGAGCAGGGCCGATTAGCATGTCCCCAGGGTCTGTTAGAGTGTCTGGTAGGAGCTCAGTAAATATTTGTTGAATGGATGCTGTATATTAAATATAGGGTAATAGAGACTCATTCTAATTCACGTGCCCGAAGTTCACAGATATTCACTGCATCTTATTTTTCCTTATATATATTGCACAGTTGAGCATGTAAAGTCCTTCATTCAGCAGATACTTACTGAGCCATTCCTCGGTATCAAGCACTGTTCTGGGGGTACAGACATAAACAAGAAGTCACTGGTCCCCTCCCTGCCACTTGCATTTCGTGGAAGGCAGAGACAGTTAGTAAACAAGGTAAGTACACAAAGAAGATAATTTCGGAGGGTAGTAAGTGCTCCGAAGAAAATGAAATGGTGATACAGTGAGGAGTGACCTCTCCGAAGAGGAGATATTTGAGCTGAGTCCGGGGCCATAGACCGAGTCCTTGTGTTCCCTCCTAAATTCATATGTTGAAACTTAATCCCTAATATGATGGTGTTGGGGGGGCTCTGTTCTCATGAGTGGGATCAGTGCCCTTATAACGGGGACCCCTGAGAACTCCCTTGTTCCTTCCACCGTGTGAAGACGGCCATCTGTGACTCAGGGAGCAGGCCCTCACCAGATACTGAATCTGCTGGCACCTTGATCTTGGACTTCCTAGCCTCCAGAAATATATTTCTGATTATAAGCCACCTAGTCTATGGTATTTTTATAGGAGCTTATACAGACTAATGCATGTGGGGGGGGGGAGAAGTGGTGAAGGGCCCGGAGCAGAGCCTAAGGCTGAGGGTCCTCAGGTATAATGGTAGAAGCCAGCGTGGTGGGCGGGGGCAGCACTAGGGAGCTGGTGTGACCAGAGCATTGTGGGAGAGGGCTGCCAGGGGGACACCGAGGTCAGTGTGCCGGGCAGCCTGGACCGCACAAGGCCTTCAGGGGCCGAACAGGGACTTGGGATTTCATGCTAAATGCACCAGGAACTCTTGGAGAGTTTTAAGCTGAGGAGAGATAGTGTGGCTCACTGTTCAGGAAGAATCCTCTGGTCGGTAATGGACTGTGCTCCCATTGGTTATACAGATACAGGTGTGGGGCCGAACATGCAAGATCGTGGTATCACACATCATCATCGGTTAAAAGCTCCTCTTCCTGGGGGCTCAGGCGGCTCAGTCGTTAAGTGTCTGCCGGCGGCTCAGGTCATGATCCCAGGGTCCTGGGATCGAGTCCCACATCATGCTCCCTGCTCAGTGGGAAGCCTGCTTCTCCCTCTCTGACTCCCCCTGCTTGTGTTCCCTCTCTCACTGTCTCTCTCTTTCTCTCTGTCAAATAAATAAATTTAAAAAAAAAAAGCTCATCTTCCCATATTCTTATATGTATACAAATAACATCATATTACACAGACTTCCACACTCTTCCACACAGATGTCCAGGTGCTCAGATATACCACGCTGACTCCTGGGCTTAGGCATAGTTCAATACAGGTGTGCTCTGACAGCACACGGGACTGCTCACTCCCCAACCTGCCCACACCAGGACTTCCCATGGCACACACAGATTTCATGTCCATGTCAACGCACATACACGCATTCACTCCTACCCCAAATCGGCCAACTCTCACCGCCCATCACCCAGGCAATCTCGTCCAGGTTTCTAATGGCAAATGAGATCAGAACTCTGTGAGGAATTGTCCTCTCTGTTGAGCATGAATGTGCTAAATAAATCTCCCTGCCTCGAATAAATCTTGTACAGATGTAGAAAATGCATTAAAGTCTGCACAACTAGAGGTGGCTGGAGACGGTGGTGGGAACAGAGTAGTAAATCTGCGAGGGGTGTGTGAGCAGCTGGGCCTCTCTACTTGCCCAAGAGCAGGGAAGGGGGTTGGGAGGTCAGCCCAAGGTAACACGGGCTTCCTTCCCTGGGGGATGCATGCTGTCAGCTGGTGCTGTCTGGACCTCCTCCAAGGATAGTGGTGAGTGTGTTGGTCTTCTTGACATAGAAACATCCGTATCATTTGAGCCATTGTGGGAGAAGCACTAGTTGAGTCAAAACTCACTTCAAACTGTTTTTGGAGTAGCTAGACAAGACATCCATATCTTTTGGGGGCCCTGATTGGAGACAGACTGATTCTTTCCTGGAGAGTCACTGAGGTTTCAGGCCCACAGTTTTATAATTTTATTGGGGCCCTTTTTTACTTTTTTGACTCACATGTTCTAGTGCTGAAGTTGACCTGCCACACAGTCTTGTGAGATTTATCCTGCTGTTTACTCTAGAAGACTTCTCATTCCTGTCTCTAAGCAAGACTGACTCGTACCTATCGTTTAGACATCTGCCTCTTCCTGGTTGGTTTGTTAAAATGTTTCATAAATCCAGGTCCACCCCACCATCTATACTTGATGGACTCACATTTCTCATTTCCTCTTATTTCCTATCCCCGAGATTTTCCTTTCTCCCTTCCCTCACATCCATGGGCCCAGATGTCCAGGCAAGGAGTAGAAAGTGTCTTCATTCAGCTTACATCCTAGGAAACATCTGGATATCATGAGGGAACTGGCATCTGTACTGCTTTCCTGACTCTTGGTTTGCTTGCTTTGGCTCGAATTTTTAAGATTTTTTTCCTTCTGGTTTCTGCAGTTTCTCTATGAGATGTCTGGGTGTGAATTTCAGTTCCTGTTTTCTGCTTGGGATTTGCTGGGGTCCTTGAATCTCCTATCAGCTCTGAATATCAGCCTTGGATATCTTTCTCAGTCTTTATTTCTTCAAATATCACCTCTGCCCCTTTAGCTCTCTTTTTTCTTACTGTAATTCCAATTAAATACATGTTTTCTTCTCACTCTTTTTTTAAATTTATTTTATTTGTTTGACACAGAGAGAGAACACACAAGCAGGGGGAGTGGGAGAGAGAGAAGCAGGCTCCCCACTGAGCAGAGAACCTGATGTGGGGCTCAATCCCAGGACCCTGGGACCACGACCTGAGCTGAAGGCAGACACATAACGCCTGAACTACCCAGGCGCCCGTCTTCTTACTCTTTCTGCTAGGTCTCTTCACCTGTCTTCCTCATTTGCCAGGTTTGGCCACTGTACACTGGATCATTTCTTCTGATCGATCCTCTACTTCATCAATTTCCTCTTCAGCTGTGTGAAACCTGTGTTTGAATCTGCCCACTGAATTCTTATTTTCAGTTATTATATTTATCACTTAGAAGCTTTTCAATTCATTCTTTCAAAAATATTCTATGGTCCTTTCTAGAGTTTTTGGTTCCCTGCTGAAATTTCCATGGTTGGCTTTTTATTGGCTTGAACATAGCAAACAGTGGTTTCATAATCAGCATCTGCTAATTCTCATTCCCAGAGTGCCTGTGGGTCTCTTTCTGTTATCTGTTGTGCCTGCCTGCCCATTCTCATTCAATGTGTCTCGTTTCCTGGCGTGTCTGATTTTCTTCAATGATGTGCTCATAAGCACTGTATTTAACAAATTGTATGCTATTTTCCCCTAGAGGGGATTTTTCTTTGCTTCCACAGGCTGCCTAAGGGCATTCCTAGAGCAGGGTACCTTAATTCAAGTTCACGTCTTAAGTTTCCTTAATCAGAGAATGAAAAATCAGACCAGACGTCTCATTCTGAAATGCATTTAAAGGATGAGACCATAGTTTCAAACAATTGGTAGTTTATTACAGGCCCACTTTGGTGGGCCCTGGGCATTGACTTTCATTTTCCCGACCCAGGGCAGCTGCCGAAGGGGCAGAGGTGCTGTTCTCGTTCTCAGCAGTACCCTCCTCATGGAGAAATGCCCTCAGGACGAAAGTGGCTTTTCTTCCAGACCTGTGTCTACAGGCTTTTGTTGTCTTCCTCCTCATTACCCGGTTGGGTCTTCAATGCTTTTAGGATGATTTCACACTGGGGTTCCTGGCTGGCTCAGTCACAGGAGCGTGTGACTCTTGACCTCAGGGTTGTGAGTTCAAGCCCCACTTTGGATGCACAGATTACTTAAATAAATAAAACTTTAAAAGAAAGATGATTTTGTATTTCATCAAGCTTTTCCTAGTTGTCCTCAGTGGGAGGGTTGATTTTAACTCCCTAATTTGCCTTTGCTAAAAGTGGGTCCCTCTGTTTTGGCCTCTGCATGCTTGGCCCCCCCACAGCCCCACGGCCATGACTAAGTTGGTTCCCAGAGCTGTGAGCTTGTCTCACGCAGGTAGGAGCAGTGACACTTCTCTCCAACTCTCAGGTCACAGGTCACAGATTGGCTCTGGTCTTCACTCTTCCCCAGACTTCTTTTAGCTTTTTTTTTCTTTTTCCCAGGAGTCAGGAAGGATGGTCATGGCTTTGTTTGTGAAAGCGGGGGAGCTCCTCGTGTGCCTTGTCTGCATGCACACTGGTCGAGGACCATGTGGCTTTTTGTGTGGTTGCTCCGACCGCTTCATGAGACCAGCTGATGTCCCAGGGAAATGATGGGTCGCTTAGCACAACTGATTAGTCTTTGACCGGACTCCCCTGGATCAGCAGTGACCACGTGAGCAGACACAGGCTTAGCTGGCGTGTCCATCACAGGGGGGCCTGGTATAGTGCACATGCAGGGTCCAGACAGGGGAGGAAGAGTCTGTGAAGGGAAGTCACATTTCAATTCAGCCTCCCCAACCACCAGGCTGTTGAATACATTCCTTCTTCTGTTTTATCCGTGATAACCATGGCTGTGTGTGACTTCTTCAGAGTCTACATTGATCAGAACAGATGAAAGAACTGGGACAAACAAAGGAAGAATTTTAATGCAGAGCAGTGACCCAGGGCTGTCAGGGTGCCTTCCTTTCACCCCGCTTCCTTCACAGCTGCCTTCAAACAGCAGGGGCGAGAGGGTTAAGGTGACCATCCCGACCCATCCATGCTGTTCAGATCCAGACTTGGCCATTATAAATGGTTATGCTCGCAAGCTCCCAGGGAGTGCAGTAATTAATCCTGGCGGGAACTTCATTAATCTTGATTTAGTGCCCAGTGTACTTGCATCCCCCTTCCCCCTTCCCCTTCATTTTTCTGCACAGCAAATGGCTCAAAGAAGAGTGTTATTCCTGGTGATGGCTACCTGGGGAATGGGAGGGTCTGGGGTTCTTCGGCTACTTGGGGCCTCAAGTGCCTCACCCCAATTTTGAGCCAGTAGCTCACTGGGTGTGAAAGAACATTTGGCAGTGTAGGGGTTGAAGAGTTCATTTCTCCCACTTTTCTATTAGCTGCAACCCTGTTCTCTCTGGAGATTCCTGAGCTTCTGGAATGATAGCATGTCCTCAGTCCCTTCTCTATCTGCTCCAGAGCTCCTGTGAGGTCGAGTCCCTCTCGGGACCTGGCAGTCTGCAGGGGAGCTAAAGTCTAACATTCCGGCAACACCCTAAACACTGAAAAGCCCGTCCCTCACTCCCTCTGGCTCACAGCTTGAGGGTGTTCTCTGGGGCTGCCTCCTTTCTGGGGCTGCTATGGGTCCTATTTCCTCCCGAGTGCCACCATATATATCTGAGCATAAAGGCAAGCAAATCAATGCTTGGGGCGGAGTGTGACACCAACCTCCACTGGGTCTGAACCTGCAAGCCTTGTATTCTTCAGACCTTCACCTTCCACATCAACTAGGAAAGGCTGCCACCAGGCAGATGGTGGTATTTTAGTTATGCTCTTATCTGAAAGGCCAGGGCTCCTGGGTAAGTAGGCTGTGTAAGGGGAGCATATTTGTGTCTTTCTGCTCGACTGTGGTTCTTAAAATCTATTAAAGGTAAGAATTAAACCTTAGCTAGCATTTCTAAATGGTGTTTTAACACACAGTTTAATGCAAAATTTAAAAAGATGCAAAGACGTTGGCTAGTTATGTGACTCACAATATCTAATTTTGTATTAGTAGCTGATATTTTCGTGGCTTGTGTGGAATTAGTGCACTCTGAATTTATTCATGGAACTCAAGACTTTCAGAATCATCAGCAGGTTCCAAAATTTCTGAAGGCTTGACAAAAAGGAGATACAAATAGATACCTGACCACCATGTTCTTTTCCTCTACTCGGCCATTTTTCCTTATATTCTTTCTATCTGACTTAACTCTTCTTGGGTTCTGCTTCAAGAAATACCTGTGGCTTCAAAATGAAAGCCATCAGGTTCCCCGGGTGCCCTTCAGCAGTGCCTGGACTCCGTTCTTTGAGGGGAGGCCTTATACAGTGATAGGTGGGACTTAGAATCATACAGACCCAAGTCCAAAATCCTGACTCTGCCCTCGGCAGCCATGAGCTCTTCCACTGGTTACTTAACCTTGTTTCCTTTGGAAAACTGGAAGCGTAATGCCTGCCTCTCAGAAATGCTCCAAGGGGTAAATAGAATCATGCACATAAAATACCTGGCATGTGGTAAGCACGTGATAAATGGGTGTTGTCCTTACAATATTTTCCCCAGATAAAGGTTACTCTTTATTTATCCCAGAGTCTTTAAACCTAGTAAATCTTTTAATAATTCCACCTCTAACCATCACAAGCAGCCTTCATTCACAACAAACTAACTACAGAATAAAATTAGAATCCAGGTTCTATTCTGCTTGTTTGAGAAATATGTTATAAACTTTATAAACCACTTTTACAAGGCTACTCTGTTTACCTCCCACACTGCTCCTGAGAGTTCTAGACCACAGTAAAAAAAGATTTAAAGCAGATATTTTGTGTTCTAGCCGCAGTGTAAATGTGTGTGTCTGAGTATACAAATGGATGAGTGTGTGAGCCGATGGTTATTTTCATGTGTCTGTGAGTAGGAGGGGCGGTTGGCGGAGGTATATTCCATACCTTTATATTCTGGGTGAACTCCCGGTCTCCTGCCTCTATTCTGTTCACGGCCTCCCCCTGTATGCTACTGAGCTGCTCTATGAGCTTTGATAGTGCTAGGAGGAAGAGCTGCCTGGAAATTGAGGAGCCTGCTGTGGGCTCGGTGAATTGCTCTCATGGGGCTTATTTAGAATGGCCAACATAAACTAAAGTATTAGTACCTCTTTCTTTCTGGCAATAGCCATACAGACACACACACATACAACTACAGCAATAACAGCGATGACGATGACTTGTGTGTGCTCATGCGCGCGCGTGCACACACACACACACACACACACCCCATGTTGGTTGTTTGCCTGCCCTGGGATCCACTCCCCACCCTTTGCTCTGCTCTGACAGCATGAACTACATTTCCCAAGCTCCTTTGCTAACTGGCGGCATCTGGACCAGTTCAGCCAAAGGTCGACTGGAGGGCTGGAGGGGCATGTCTCCCTTTGCCCCACAAGGCCTCTCTGGCAGCACCTGTGTGTCCTCTATGGCTCTAGTTCCTCATAGAGGGCCCCAGATTCTGGGTCCCAATGGTACCCCCTCCTCCTGCTTTCCCTGTACCCTTCAGGGAACAGCTCTAGGAGTGGTTGTGGTTTCTTCCTTTTGTTTTTCTTTGCAATAAATCTTTTTCCCTAGTTAGCTTCTGCCCTTCAAACTCTCCCCCTTCTTTTGATAATCTGTGTAAGACCTACAGAAGATGCAGAATCCTACGGGTTCGTAATCTCTGCAGGATTGCTCTGTGGGGTGACAGTCTGTCCCAGTTTCCTGGATGGGAGATTTCTCTGGGTGAACAGAAGTTTACCGTTCCAACAAGCAGATTGGACCCAGATTCTGCCGAAACTACCAGTCAAGCTGTCAGATCACCAGGAAAATTTAAGTTAAATTAGTTGTTTGCCAACAGGAAGTCCAGGGACCAGGTAATCTTCTCTCCTACTGAGAGCTGCTGATAAAACTAACTCGTTTTAGTGAGCTTTTTAAGGAAATAAATTTGTGTCCCATTTATCTGCTTTTTAAAAAAGATTTTATTTATTTATTTGAAAGAAAGAGAATGAGAGAGAGAACATGAGAGGGGAGAGGGTCAGAGGGAGAAGCAGACTCCCCGCTGAGAAGGGAGAGGGATATGGGACTCGATCCCGGGACTCCAGGATCATGACCTGAGCTGAAGGCAGTCGCCTAACCAACAGCCACCCAGGTGCCCCATTTATCTGCTTCTTAAATGAGGAGTTGTGAACACAAAAGCCTATCAAATAAGTGCACAAAACAACAAAAATATAGGTTTCGGACTAATGACTGGTTAGTGTGGATAGACAAAGACCAAGGGAGCGAGGGACAGCTGGGGAGGGGAGAGAGACCTGCTCAGAGGCTCCGTCAGAGACCCTAATGTACAGAACAAGACAGAAATGTAGAAAAATATGTTTAATTCAGGAAGTGATGCCTCTCTCCTGTGGCCTTTCAGGATATCCCAGCTAAAGATTTAACTAGTTTTATTTCCAAGCGTGGGCATAGACTCTATCTGAAGGTCCACAACATAGATCCCCAAACTTCTCTGCAGCTTTAGTCCAGTGTAGAAACACATGTTTATCTGCCTGCCTCCCTGACAAGTACCTTGAACTCAGGAACCTCATCATGTGTCCTCAGCCCAGGGATGAGGACATAGTAGGTGCTCATATATTTTTTTTAAAGTAATCTCTACTCCCAACATGGGGCTCGAACTCATGACCCCGAGATCAAAAGTCACATGCTTCACTGACTGTGCCCTGGCACTCATATTTTTTTGATGAATATCACAGAAAGGGAAAAGGGAATCAGAGAGCTAAAAAGCAGTATAAGAAGTTATTTGATTCAGCCTCTCCCCAGTCTGGGCATAACCTTTGGTCTTCATGCTTTCTGTAAGCGGTAATAGCAGAGAGTCTCCATTTTTATTCTTTTTTTGCAATTTTCCTTTTTAACTTTACCATGTTTATCCCAGAGACAAACTCATAATTCTCCTAGAAGGCAGCAGAATTTCTTAGAACAGGCGACTGGGGGAAGGATAAGAATAGAAGACATAAATAACTTTTAAGTTATTTTATTCTATTTATTTTTCAGTGCAAAAAGGTGTTTTTATTAACAAGTGGAGACAGGACCCATGGGCAGAAAGAGCTGCCTAAATTATTTTAAATTAAAATTTAAAATTTAAATTTAAATAGGCACTCCATATAATGGCATACCATATTCAGCAACAAAAAGGAATGAATTGCTATCGCCTACAACAATATGGGTGAATCTCAAAATAATTATGCTAAGTAAGAGAGGCCAGTCCAGAAGGGTGTACTGTATGATTCCATTTAGATGAATTTTTCAAACAGATGAACTCATCTATAGTGAGAAAAAAAATCAGTGGTTCCTGGGGCTGGGGATGATGGGGACTTGAGTGCAAAGAGGCATAAGGAAACTTTTGGGGTGATGGGGATATTCTGTCTGTAAATTAGGATGGTGGTGAAATTAACAAAATTCATCAAACTGTATACTTACAATTGGTATATTTTATTGTGTGTATGTAATTATACCTCAATAAAGTTGATTAGAAGACATGAAAATAGGGGCAGTGAAGGAACTGGGATTTGTTGGATTTGTTGTTCACTGGGGATATCTAAGTTGGATGTAACTGAGTTGCCTTCTTCCTGGCTAAGGCTGAACCAGGTGGAGGGCTTGAGGTTAGAGACCTCATAAGGACGTCTTGGCCTTATGTTAGTTCGGAAGAGGGACCAGGAATTGCTTTCCTCATTTCACGTGGAAAGGTCTTCCCAACACCTTAGCAGTCACGCCTCCCGTTTGGGGAAGCCCAGCTTCAGGCGATGGATAAACCTGCCTCCCCACCTGTGATGAAAAAACAGTTACGTGAAGGTAGCGACAGGAAGAGCACAGGGCAGAGTAGCTGACCCTCCCACCCCCAAATTCTGCCTCATGGTACAACCCCAGAGGGCACTCTCGTGCAATCCTGCAGTTCGGTAATTTGGCTGACCTGCAACCAGGAGAGGAACTTCTTGCGTTTCAAGACTGTCAGAAAATTAGTGTGGCGCCGAGAAAGGGGAATCCCTTTTCCTGAGAGCCCAATGCGCAGAGCCCTCGGGCGCTGGGGGCTGCTGGGGAACATGGTGCTCAGGCACAGGGACTGAGCCCTGGGCTGCCCCGCCTCCCACAGGCCCTGTGGCAGAGCCCGGTTTCCTTAGCCAGCCTGGGGAGCATCTGTTTCCAGTCCACTGAAGGAAGCCTCGAGGGGTGATGGGGTGAAGGACACGCGGGGAGGAGATGTGAGGCGTGGGGGGGAATTTTCACTCTCGCTCCCTGCGAAGGAGGCTATTTTTGCGCCTCTGGTCCCTGCTGCTGCTGTGTGCCTGTCACCTCCCAGTGCCTGACCGACCTGCCAGCGAGAGCTTCTAAAACCCTGTCACTGCCCTAAGGCCTTGTGACCCCAGGGCCGTTGCTGGGGGACTTGCATCTGTTCTGTAAATACTGATTAAATGCTTATTCCGTGACAGACATGGTGTTAGGCCCTGGGGGTAGGAGGAGATTAAAATCCAGTCTTGCCCCCTCTCCCACCCCCACTGCCCCCGCAGGAGCTCCCAGTCCAGGGGGAAACACACAAGTAAACAGGGAAACAAAGAATGTGGAGGCTCGAGCTGTGACGGGAAAGCAGAGGAAAAGCTAAGGACTAAGCTTAGCAGGACTAAGCCCACCCCCGGAGCGGGACATGGTGCAGGACCAGCAACCTGGTTTGGGCCACAAATCAGTGACAGCAAAAGAGAGAGAGGGGTTTTTCATAGAATAAAGGAGACTTACTGGATATAATCAAATGCAAGGTGTGGCTCAAACTGACCTTGAAATTTTTTTTTCTAATTTGTATTTATTTATTTTTGAGAGCGAGCGAGCACGCACACGTGCCCACAAGCAAGTCGGGGAGGGCAGAGGGAGAAGCTAAGTTCTGGCTGGCTGAGCAAGGAGCTGGATGTGGGACTCAATCCTAGGACCCTGGGATCACGACCTGAGCCAAAGGCAGCCATTTAACCAACTGAGCCACCCAGGTGCCCCACAAACTGACCTTGAAAGGGCAAAACTATGGTACAAATTTTGGTCATCAAAAATGGTATGGTACCAGGGTGCCTGGGTCATGATCCTGGGGTCTTGGGATCCAGCCCAGCATTGGGCTCCCTGCTCAGTGGGAAGCCTGCTTCTCCCTCTCCCACTCCCCCTGCTTGTGTTCCCTCTCTCGCTGTGTCTCTCTCTGTCAAATAAATAAAAAAAAAATCTTAAAAAAAAAATGGTATGGTACTGGCGTCAAACCAGACACAACGGAACAGAATAGAGGGCCCAGAAATAAACCCATATATACATGGTCAGTGAATTTATGACAACAGAGGCAAGAATATACAATGGGGAAAGGATGGTCTTTTCAATAAATAGTGTTGGGAGAACTGGACAGCCACAGGGAAGAGAATGAAACTGGACCATTATCTTTTTTTTTTTTTT
>LNAC01000043.1:3965645-3976343 GCA_002007465.1 Ailurus styani
AGGGAAGGGGAGGGGTGGAGCTGCAGGGGTAGGTCTGTCCCTGTTCCCCTAGGCTCCTTGGCTGGCATATTTTCATAGCTGATTGAACTCATCACCTGTTTAGTTGGGAGAGCAGAGCTGGATTGAAAAATTTCCTTAAGGGGCGCCTGGGTGGCTCAGTCGGTTAAGTGTCTGCCTTCAACTCAGGTCATGATCCTGGGGTCCTGGGAGCCTGCTTCTCCCTCTGTGTGACGCTCCCCCTGCTTGTGGTCTCTCTGTGTGTCAAATAAATAAATAAATAAATAAATAAATAAATAAATAAATAAATTTATTTTTAAAAATCTGAACGAAAGAAAGAGAGAAAAGCCCCCTTAAAAT
Source organism: Ailurus styani (assembly GCA_002007465.1). Taxonomy (NCBI): domain Eukaryota; kingdom Metazoa; phylum Chordata; class Mammalia; order Carnivora; family Ailuridae; genus Ailurus; species Ailurus styani. The sequence goes on from LNAC01000043.1 coordinate 3,966,003, forward strand.
GAAACCCAAGAACCGAAGAACACAGAAGGAGAGTGTGTGCAAGATGAGTATGCCACGCAGTGGGACAGGGGAGCAAGACGCTGGTTCAAGTTCTTGGCCTCCCAGGAGACCCTGCAGCAGATTTGGTATTTGATACTCTAAAGGGGGGCACTGTCCCCCACACACCCCAAAAAACGCTCCTTGAGAGAGAGGTTGATTCTCTTTGAATCTGAAGGCATCTCTGTCTCAGGGAAGGAGCCTCAGGCCAGAGCCCCCGGGGATCAGGAAACTGACAAGCGCTCCAATTCAGCAAAAAGTTCCATCAGCCTGGGTCTCAGGCCTTGGGAAGGGAAGACGGGCCCCTTCCTGCTCCTTCCACTCGGGCCTCCCGGTTCCTCCAGGAGCAGAGGGCAGGGGGCTGCACCCTGGCGGGGGGTGGGGGGGCACCACAGTGAGGTGGAAGGGTTGACACGTCTTCAGGCAACCTGGCCATCCCTTTCTGGAAGCATTTGGCTGCACGTTTCCCTGGGAAATGAGGACTTTTAGGAAAAAAACTAACAACAACAAAAAAAATCCTGCCACTGCATTGCAGTGCCTGTGAGATCGGTGCAGGCTGCTGGGTGTCTGCTCGAGGCTCACACCCGCCGCACGTCACCCGGCCTGCACCCAGCGCGGGGCCGCCTCAGCCCCGTGGGCAGCTGCCCACACAGCCCTGCCGGCAAGGGGCAGGGGCAGCGGTCACCAGCCCTCCTGCCACCCGACTGGCCCAGGCAGGATCCCAGGGGCACTGGGAGAGGCAAAGGTGGGGATGACAGAGCGGGGGGAGGGGAGAGAGCAGGGGGACCTGGTGGTCGGGCTGTGTCACAACGCCCTGGGTCTCTCCATGGCCGAGGGCGCATTTAGTGCAGCTCCGTCCCTGACGCCACCCGCTGGGAGACGTCCCTATCATTTTCTCCTCCTCTGCCAGGAAAGGGGCGACGCAGGTTTTGCCATCCACCCACCTCCTGTCTTCCAGCTTGCAGACTCCTAGAACCATCCGAGCTGGAGGGGACCTGAGAGACCATCCGGTCCAATCCTTTTATCGTATTAGCCAGGAACCTGAGACCCAGAGAGGTGAAGCGACTTACCCAAGGTCACTCGGCGAGCTGAGCTGAGCTGATCCTAGAGTGGAGGCCCAGAGGTGGTGAAGGAAGCGACCTGGGGCATGCTGAGTGAGACCAGGGGACAGGGCTCCCCCAGAAGGGGCCTGGTGACTTTCTGTTGATTGACTAATGAAGGCCTAGGTTAGCTGTTCAAGACAGCCAGGGACGAGGTGTGGGATCAGCGTCACCCCCCAAACCCTGAGCCTCTTCCAGGGGTAGCCCCCCGGAGCCCTCTGCCCTCACCCTCCAGAAGCCCTCTCCCCACTGCTGGCTCCAGCCCATCTTCCAGAACTTGTCAAGGACAGTGAGGGGGCTCCCAGGGCCCTCCTCTGTGCTGGCGGCTCTTGGTTTCTGGACCGGGGTGCCGACATCAGGGCAAGAGAGAGGCCGAGCAGAGGGGACCTCACCTTCATCACCCCAGGAGCCGTGCACCCAAAGCCAGCTCACAGCATTCCTGTGTGAGGGAGGAGAGGGAAAAATACAGAGAACCACCAACCTTTTCCTGCTCACAGACTTGTCCGACGGCTGCCCTCCCACCCTACTTCCCGCCAGGGCCATGCGGTCACGTCCCAGTTGTCCCTTCTGAAAGCAAAGAGCAGTTCTGTCCAGGGGCCTGACCATCCCTCTCCCAGGGAAGTGGGCTCCAGGTCTGCCTGGGAGGGGACAGGCTTACGGGTGGGCAGAGGCCCTCCCTCCCCGGATCCTGAGCGGGTCCTAAGTGGGTCCTGAGCTCCCCTTCCGAAGCCTGCCGTGGGGGCTCCTTTGGGGGGTCGCCCTCAGACCATGGTGAGTGTGCCTCCTGTGTGTGTGTATTTGGACCATTGTTCAAGGTGGACAAAAAGGTTTCTCTGCCGCTGACCAGAAATCTCAGTCGGGTCTGGGTCACCCTTCAGAACATCTCCAGATAAGATTATAAATTATGTAAACATCTAATGGTCATAGGAAGTACATCCGTGGGAAAGAAATGTAACCATACCTCTTACCCAGGGCTCTGCCAAAGTCTGACTCCGGGAATTTGGCCTCACTGGCTCATGTGTAAGGTCTGTTGTACCTCTCTGGATACCCCGTTTGAAGAAAGAGACAGAGCAGATCTTGTCCAGGAGAACTTGGCCAGGACGGTAGAGGCAGTGGCAAATGCTGGAAGATGGATGGAGGGCGCCCGGTAGATGGACGGGGCCACCCCTGGGGGCCCCAGCGGCTGTTCTCAGAGCACCGGAGGACCCCCGTTCCTTTTGGGCAGCTCTGCAATCACCGGCACTGGAAGCCCCAGCACAAGATGACAGTTCAAGCTAAGGGAGTCCGTGCTGACTCTTAGAGATGTACGAACAGTGGGAAGGGCTGCCTCCTCACTTGGGCCGCTACTAAAATGTGCAAGCAGAGGCCGGTCATCAGGGATGAAGGACAGGGAGTTCCTGCAGGGAGTAGGGGCAGGGGCTGTGGACAGCTAAGCAGAAAAGCAGAGGGACCCCCACTGATGGCTGTGGCGGGCCCTCTACCCACAGTGGGTCTGACACTCAACATGCTTTGTAGCCCTCAAAGCTTCGCCGCATCCTTGCTGAAAGAAGTGTTGTTTGCTGCTTTTCAAGATGAAACATGAGCCCCAGCAAGGTTCAAGACTCTTCCCCGAGGTTGTCCAACTTAGGAAGCAGCAGCCAGGACTCAAACCCAGGCCAGGTCCCTGGGTCTTGACCCCCTCCCACTCTTGGCTCTGGGTCTTAGACCCTCGGGGGCCCTGGAGAGGAGCGAGGGGCCAAATGCCCAGAGAGAGGACGGCCCCACTCCTGCTCTGGGTCTAGAATAAAAAGCAGCAAAGTCAAGGAGACGGGGGAGCAGAAGAAGCCCTTGGAGCTGAAGATACGGAGGTCCAGAGAGGATTCAGTTTGCCTTGGAGTCACACAGCTGTGATCATTCAGCCGCTGGGCCATCCCTGATTGGGGTGCGTGTGTGCGTGCGCACGCATGTGTGTACCTGCATACGTGCATGTTTGTGTGGACCCCTGTGTGTCCCTGCAGGCACACAGGCGTGATCCCCAGCCGCCTCTCCTGGCAGTGCCTCACAGTCCCTCGCCCCAGCCGACCACGAGCCGCAGAACCACTTGCTAGAAACACCTGCTCCTCTACCTCTCAGCGGATGTGGCTGGGAGAACTTCCCCGCCTCTGTCCTGCTCAGCTCCCTCCCAGATCCTCCACAGCCCCATGAAGACTGGGTCCTACCCCCACCTCCCACTGGCAGTGAAGACCCCAGGCTGTACAGCCGGTGGGGTGGGCGGGGCGGGAGCCCCTTGGCCCTCGGGTTCGGAGGCCTCTGCACCCCCTAAGCTCGCCTGCCCCTTTCCGCTCCCCCTCTCGTGTGCGGGCTCACTTCTCTCACCCTCCCCTCCCTCTCTCCCTGGCACAGCCTCCTCTGGGTGCACAAGCCACGCTTTCTGGTCCTGGCTCCCTGCCTCGGTCTCCCACTGCTGCGCTGACCACGAAGTCACTGGTCCAGGCCTCTCCCCAGTCTGGCCCGGCTCTGCCGCCCCGCGGAGGCCCCTGTGCCCTACCTGCATCTGCGCACGGCCTGGGACCAGCTGGAGGAAACTGGGCACAGAATCTTCTGGTCCCCGGCCCTCTCAGGGTCTCTTAGACCCTCCAGCACATGCCCGCCTCCTCTGGGAAAGTGAGAACACATCACGTGGAAGTGAGAACACATCACACAGGCCCGATCCTGGGAACGCTGCTCCCCTCTGCGAGCCCCAGCATCCTATTCTGAAAAGCAAGGACAGGAGTCTCCGTCTCAGAGGCCCAGTGAGTGAAAACACGGAAAGACTCGGCGCGGTACACAGCTGAGCCGTGGTGTCCCTTGTGAATGAGCGCAGGGCTCCCTTGTCACGGGGAGGGTCTGGCGCACACGTGCAGCTGTCGGTTTAATAGGAGATAAAGGAAATGGGAAACTTACGTGACTCTGAGATAGGAAAAGAGAACCAGATGACATTGTGAAAATGGGGCAGCGCTCACATCTGTCGTCTTGCGGGGCTGCGGTCTGGGGCCAGTTGCACCCTGCTTCTTCGAGCCGCTGATCCCAGGAAGGTTCTCATCTGACCGACCACACCTGCAGCCTCACCTCTCAGTAGGTGACGCATAGACGTGCGTCTCCAGCCCAGCCCGCTCTCTCCGGGCGACCTGCTGGTTGATCATCTGCGCTTTCGGCATCCCTGTTCGGGGGCCTCAGAGGTGTCTCAACATCCAGCTCATGCTTATACCCACTGCCCCCACCTGGTCTGACTCTAGGGTTTTCTGTCCCAGTGAGTGACACCCCCATCCAGCCAGCAGCACAGACCAGAAGCTTAGGAGTGATTACTAATGCTTCCCCCTCCCTGTCCCTTCATATCCAACCCCGTACCAAAGCCAGTCCCTTCTTCTCTCTTAAAACCCTCCGCTTCTGTCCCTCTCCAGCACTCTGGTCCAGCCAGTCTCTTACCTGATTGTGAAGTAGCTGTTCACCCTGCCTGGAATGCACTTCCCTCCCTCCTCTCTGGTTGGTCTCTGCACAGCATTCAAGCTTCAGTTCAAGGGCCACTTCCTCCAGGAAGCCGTCCTTGATCTCCCCCATGAAGTCTAACTGCTAGAGTTGTGTAGTACCCTCTTGCACCCCTTCACGGTACTGACTGTAGCATAGATCTGATGCACACGCGCATGTGCGTGTGCGTGCGCGTGTGTGGTATCATATGATTAGTGTCCTGTCCGTTAGTAGACTGAACACCCCGTGAGGCACAGCCTGGTCTGCTCTTACTCATTGACTCCTCATTGCCAAGAACAGGGTTTGACACATGAGGTAGCAACTAACATAAAGTTGTTGGATGGATGAACAAATCGGCAAGGGACAGTGTAGAGCCCTAGGTTTTGTGTGTGGACAGAGGGTGGAGGAAGTTCTGGTGCCTTAAACGTCTGGGTTGTGTTGAGTGCGGAGCACGCAGGTTGGGGGTGGCCATCACGGGCTCTGCCAGAACCTGGTCTGACAGAGAGTGGGGGCAGCCGAGTGGCCTTCTTGGGAGAATGTGCCTTTAGGTGATGTGACTGAAAATATGAGTCCTCAGGAATAATTAGTTAAATTAATTAGCTCATCCATTTAAGCAGCAGCTAAAGCAACAGGGCCTGAAGACCGTTTTGGGAAAGACACTCAATTATTTGCACCAATGTCACCCTAATTTCCCCAGTAAGCTCCGCTATGGCTGGGCAAGGGGAGAGACATGAAAACGCAATTAATTTCCCCCGTTTGGGGGCTGGAGTGGGAGGGAGAGGGGGACTGTGGGGGCTGAAAGTATGCTGCCCAGGCACCGGAAGGCCCGTGGCCATCCATTACCTCACTGACCCTCTGATAAAGACAGAGGATTTCCAGGGCTTTGAGAGGTCAGCCCAGAGAGAGAAGAACTTAGCCAAGGTCACACAGGGACAGCCCCAGAACCCTGGTTCCCAGCGTCCTAGACCAGGACCTCCTCCTCAGGGGGAGAAGCGAAGATGTACAGGTAATGACCATGGTGGCCCAGAAGGTATAGGGACAGGGTCACATGACATGGCTCACCCAGAGCCACAGGTTGACCTGAGGAGCCCCCGCCTCCATCCGGGACTCTAGCCCAGAGTCTCTGTTTCCGCATCTGGAAACTGAGGCTAGAGTTTCTTTGAAGTAGGCTTGAAGAGACCCCACGCCCTGCTCCCAATCTCCGGGGACAGTCTCGGGTGCAAAGCTTCCAGTCTCGTTCTGGCATCCCCATGAGGCAAACAGTCCAGACTGAGTAAGCACCTACCGGGCGCCCAGAGCCGGGCCAGATCCAACTGTAAGGTGAGCCCCCACCTCCCTGAGTTTACAGTTTACTGTGAAGCAACCGGAGAACTGCGCAGAGAGCGAGTAATGGAGCACAGAACGGTGTGTCCGCGAGGACCAGCCAGGGAGGACTGGAGCCATGAGGGAAGAGACGGTGTCTGGGTAGGGGTGGGGAGGGCTTTGAGGGACCATGAAAGGTGCTCCAGGTGACTGTGAATACATGCAGGGAGATGGACACGGGGAGGGTGCGGACGGCTGGATGGCAGAGTGGGTGCTGGGGGCAGAGCAAGGCAGCTGGAATGGTCAGATGGGGCCAGTTCAGGAAGGGCCGGGATGCCCAGAGAGCAGCCTTTTGTTTGGCTGCTGCTGGAAAAGGGTGATGCTCAGGGTTTTCGATTAAGGTAATGGCCCGAGGTATCCCGCCACAGGTGCGGAGTCAGGGAAAACGCTACCGTTGGGGAGGGACCTGTTTTCCGTGGGTTGCTGAGCTGGGGGACTCCTCGCAGGTCTTGCTTAGGAGGAAACCCCGAACTCTAAGGGACTTGGGAGCTGGGGGCCGAGTGACAGGTAGCAAAGGGCAACCCAAGCTCGAGGGGCAGTGTTTTCTTGGGTGAATTGGCTCTGCACGTTCTTCAGAGAAAGAAACAGAACTCAGGGAGTTTAAGTCATTCATCCAAGTCATACCGTTGATATTAGGGCAGCGCAGAGATTCCAGGTCTGACTTTGAAGCCACAGGGGAAGACTGGTTCTGAAGCAGTCCGTTCTCACCCTTGGCTACGCCGAGAATGACGGATGCCCGGGCCCCTCCCAGGCTAATTGAATCGGAATCTCCGGGGCGGAGGGAGGGGGAGGCTGGTCATCTTTCTTTCCAGCTCCTCGGGTGACGAATGGACATTGAGCAGCACCGCACTGCCGCATGTGGCCTCCACGCTGGCCCCGGGGCTCCAGCCATCCCACCATCGCAGGGGCACTGACTCCTGTCACCCGGTGCTAATCCATTGTCAAGGACTCCGAAAGCAGGGAAGACAGATTGATCTGGGACGGGTCTCCTGCAGAAGGGCAGGTACCAGCCACCGAAGGAGAGTGAGAGATGAGAAGCTTAGGGGGTCTGTGTGGTGGATCCTGGGAGAACAGTGAAGGTGGAGACTGAACCCCCTCGCGCTCCCTGTCACCCCCACACATGCACGGCCCATGAGTTCCTCCTCGGCCACCACCACAACCCTTGACACATGCCCACTTCTCCCCAACAATCCAGACTTCCAAACCATCCTTCTGAGCTGAGATGCCACTCACTCAAGGCAAAGGGGCGAGGGGTGTTCTTTCTCCAGTGGCGTCCCTTCCGTGGGCATCGACGCCACCAGCTCTGCGCAGGGAGAATCCCAGAGAGCGTTCTGGCTGAATGGCTGTGATGGACACCACTTCAGACTCTATAATAATCAATTTGTGCGGCCTATTTAAAAATGTGCCTCGACTTTCCAACTCTGTAAAATGGGTAGAATAATACCGGAATAGAAACTCACACCTGAGAAGTAGTGAGTATTAATAGATAGGAATGTGCTGAGGTGGGAGAAGGTGTCAGCATAGAAATCCAACACCTAGGGCTCAAATTCAATCACTGCCACTCACTGGGCTATTAACATCTTCAGAGGAAGGTTTTCTCTATGATTTATGAATCAGTGACTTCCAAAGGCATATCTCCTGGCTAAGCCTCCTTCCTGAAGTCCAGGCCCACGTTTCCCAGTGCCTACTGGACATCTCCCCCTGAATCTAGCACAGGTTCCCCACGGAACCTACCTGCGAATGAACTCACAGCTCACATCCCCCTCCCCACCCCACATCCCCCCTGGGGGGGACTACCTCTCCTAGTGAATGACTTCGCCATCTTGGAAGGTGGTAGAGACCGGAACCATCCTGGGCTCCTCTTTCCCACCCTGCACTCCAATCACCAGTATGAGGAGTCTTCCACCCCTTCCTCTTCACTCCCCCATGCTCCCTGTCCAGACTGGGATTACCTCTCACCTACCTATGGCAGTGGCCTCTTCTCTGTCCAGTGTGGCCGCGGAGCTCACTGCTGCTGACAGCACGCTGCTTCCAGGCCTTGCACGGCGCCCTCACCTGCGTGGGTTAAAGCTGCCCCCTCTGGGGATGCCTGGGTGGCTCAGTCGGTTAAGCGTTTGCCTTCAGCTCAGGTCATGATACCAGGGTTCTGGGGTCGAGTCCCACATCCGGCTCCCTTCTTGGCGGGGAGCCTGCTTCTCCCTCTGCCTGCCGCTCCCCCTGCTTGTGCTCTCCCTCTCCCTCTGACAAATAAATACATAAATTCCAAAGACCCACTAGACCAAAGTCACACTAAAAGGAATATACACACAGGCTATGTCCTGTATATATGTGCTCTGACCAGTAGATGGCGACAGAAATGTCACCTGTGTAAACACAAAGTCCCTTCTGGAGATGGTCTCAGACCAGCTAAAATCCCTGCTCACAGGTGGACAGACTGACCTGGAAGCCTGAGGCTTGCCCAGGTCAACAGAGTTTCTCAGACTGCAGCTTACACACCTGCGGTAATGGGAGTTGATGATGTTGGCTTCCTGAATTCTCTGGGAAGATCCTCTGACCCAAGTCCCTCTCCCTTCTCAGGGTCCTCTGCCAAACATCTGCTCTGAGATGGCCTACATGTCTGGTCTGAAACTAGAGAGCCCTCGGACTCCCTCCTCATGTCCAGGAAAATGGGGGACATGGAGATGATTTGTTCTCTTGTGACATTAAGACTGGGACTGAATTTATAGCAGCGTGAGAGACCAGAGGTAGCTGGGTGGTCTTGGACAAGTCACGTCACACCCCAGGAGCTGGATGAGTGTGAGGGCCCGACAGGGCAGCCCTCGGGTCCTGGCCCTGGCACTTCCCCGCTATGTGAACGTGAAACGCAAATCATTTGAATTTTTTAGCCTTCACTTTACTCAGCTGTGAAATGGGGACAAACACCTATTTCATAAGGTCATTGTAAAACTTATGAAGGACCCAGTGTCCCCCAACCCTGTTCAGCTTTGGTTAGGAGTGAGGGCACATGCTATGGATTGGCAAGGCATGGGACAGAGGAGTTGAGAGCGTGGCCTCAGAAGCAGAAAATCAGAATCGAATCCTGCATCTTCTACTTCCTAGCTACATGACCTTGGGCAAGTTACTCTACCTCTGTCTACCTCAGTTTTCCTGTCTGTAAACTGGGAATAAGAATGGTCCTCATTCCTAAGGTTGTTGCATTAAGTAAGTTCATACTGAACACTTAAAGCAGTGCCTGGCACAGAGCGCGCTCCCCATGTCCCTCTCCTGTCCCCACAGCTGTCACCGTCATTAGCATCTCAGTACCTGCCCCACATCAGCTCTGCGCACCCACCTGCTCCTACAGGAAGTCGAATTCCCTAAATCTGCTGCAGCCCGTGTATGTGTGGGGGCCTCCTAACGCCGACGGGCATGCATGCTGCCACATGGGTCTGGGCTGCTCCTGCTTTCGGTGTCTTGGTTCCCCACACGGCCACTGTCCCAGCCGCTCTGTGCAGCCTCTCCCTGCTCCTCCTGCTGATGTGCCCATCAGCCCGGGCTCCATCTTTGCCCCGCCCCAGGCGCTCTTTCAAAAGGGAGAATGAGAACGGTATCCCCCTACCGTGAAATACTCATTTGAGGGGCAGGGTGGCCTGATCCCAAAGTGTTAGATTCAGGAAGCCAGGTCTTGAGACCGCCCTTCAATTTACACACAGCTCTTTTTCTTTCTTCAGCCCGTTTCTATTGAGTCAGGCAAGGTCAAGTACAGCTACTCTACCCAACCTGGAGGGTCACTCCCTCTGAACCTCAAGCCCTACTGTGGGGTCTGGCTCATTTTGTCAGCTGTATTCTTTCTTTTTGACTATTTATTTATCAGAAACGTCTATTTTAAGTCTGCCAGATATGTCTTCATATGTCTGGAGCCCATTAAAGACATAGTTCAAGCTTCCCTAGGGTACACTCTGTAGCCCCCATGTAAACCAATGGATGCAAATAACTACTCCAGAAGAGGGGTTTCAGCACACTCCTCAGATTTAGCACATGCAGATGGTTCTCGGCTGTAACCCTTCCTGGACTTCTCGCCCCCCACAACGTATCAACCGCCTATCACAGAGTAAGCACTCAATAAACAGCAGCTATTTTTACCAGTTTCTTCACCTGCAAAATAGAGATAATATAAAAATAAGAGCTAACACGTACTACTTATTATGTCACAGACATTGTTCTAAGTTTCTCACACGTATTGACTCATGTAATATTCATAATGATTGCAAGAGATAGATACCATTTTTGTTCCTAGTTTACAATGAGGCGCACAGAGGTTGAGAAACTTGCCCAAGGTCATACAGCTGGAGCCTTTTTTTTACCCAGCATAGTTTCACCC
>LNAC01000043.1:3980981-4024076 GCA_002007465.1 Ailurus styani
CGCGTGGTCCCGAGCGCAGCCGCGCGCCGATCCCCCGAGGCGCCCCGGAGGGTCTGGGGCGCGGGCGGGTGCAGGGTCGCCAATCTGGGACGCTCCGACTTTTCGGTGCTCACAGCCGGATAAACTAAGTGCGGGACGGAGCCCGCGGTGGGGGAGTGGGCTCCGGAAACCCACTTGCGTCGGAACCACCGGGCGGGTCCCGGGGGAGGTGCCCCGAATTGTGCCGGGAGCCCCTCGCCCTGCCCTGCATCTCCGCGTGGGGAGCCCGGGACGCGCGCGGGGAGAAGGCGGGAGAGGCCGCGGCGCATCTGCGCGGGCAGCGGGGGCCGGCGGGGAACGCGGGAGGCGGGCCGGGGGCCGATGAAGCGGGTCTACGGTGGAAAGTGGGTGCGGGGCACGCGGGACCCCCCGCCGTCCCCGCCGCAGTGAGGCTGAGCCGAAGCGCCCCGCGCGCGGAGCTCGGGAGCCCCCTGGCGCAGAGCCGGACGCGCCGGGGACGCTGGCGGGGCGCGGAGCTCGATTCCCCTCCGCGCCCCCCGCGCTGCCGCAGCGGTTCGGGGCCGGCATGGGTAGCGGCATCCTCGCCCCTTCCTCTCCTCGAAACTTTTTCCTACTCCAACGAGCGCCGCGGCTCCGTGCGTTGGAGGAAGCGGGGTCCTAAGGATTCTGGCCAGCGGCAGAGCTTGGAGAGACCGGGGTGGGGGTTGGGGAAGGGGCAACAGCGCAGGAGGAGGGCACGCTCTATTCAGTTTGCTGTGTGACCTTGGACAAGCTGTTGCACCTCTCTGAACCTCACGAAGATGGAGACACTTGGTGTCCCAAGTCAGGAATCAGGACGAGGTGGGGGGCAGGGTGGTCAGGCGAGCCAGCCCCTGGGGTGCCTGTCCCTAGCTTTGGCGCCTAGGAATTCATGCCTTTGATCCAAGGCCTCTCTGCGGGGAGCTCAGCGCTCACTTCCTGGGGAGGGGGCGGAAGTGTGGAGCTCTGTACCCAGCCTTCCAGGGGAAGTCGGGAAGCTTCCATCCTGACCCAGCCTATGACCTTGGACAACTCATTGAGTCCTCTGAACCTCAGTCTCTTAATCTGCGGAATGGGGCTTTGGAGCTTATGGATCTGAAGTCTGCCAGTTCCGACACCTGCAGGCCCCAGCATGCAGGGGAGGCCAATGGAAGGAATGGGTGGGGTGCAGCCTCACCAGCTGCATTCCTCCTGGGATATAGCCTCTGGGGAAACCCCAACCCCTAAGAAAGTCGGCAAGGCCTTGAGACCCTCGGCCTGCTCATCCATCATCTCTTCCCACTTGGAAAATTTCCAGTCCGGCTGTGAGAATATTTGGCTTCCCAGCACCATACAGCCTCTTGCAGGGCGCAGAGCTTCCCTGGGGAGAGATTCCCAGGGACAGATAGGAGTCCCCTGGGCAAAAGGGGGATGTCAAGGGCCTCCCAAGGTCATGCTGTCTGGCCCCCGGCTCTGGACAGGGCTGCATCCCCTTCAGACAAGGGCGATCTGAAGGAATTATGTTTAGAAAGATCCTGTCTCTGTTTAGAGAGATCTCCACTACAGTAGTCCCTAACACCCCACTGGGCAGCCTCGCAGCCTCCGCCATAGGAAAACCTCATCTCACTCCTCGGGTGAATTCTGGTTTTGTCTGCAGTTGGGATGGAGCCATACCTTCTCCCTGGGCCTCAGGGTGTCATTGGGGGAGAGTCCTGGCTTAAGAAAGGAGGCGTTAATTTCATTCCAGGTCCTGCCTCCAATTTATGTGACCTTGTGTGACCTTGGGCAAGCCCCTTCCTTGCTCTCCTCACCTGCCCATCCAGAGGGTTGAACTAAATCACTTTCCCGGGCCCTACCCACCTCTCAGTTCTGTGGCCGGAGTTCTGGACGGGTGTCCGAGTAGCTGGCAGGGGGCTTGGCTGGGTGATGGGGGCAGGTGGTGCTCACCCGCCTCACACACACTTCTGTCCCCAGCACGGAGACCGCTGGAGACTCAGCAGTCCATATGGAGGGGCCTGTTTCAAGGCCTTGCACAGCCGTGGAATGAATCCTCGGGAGACCCTGGGCTCTACTGGTTGTTAGCTGTGTGACCTTGAGCAAGATACAGGATTTTACATCTTTGAGTTTCAGTTACTTGGTTGAAATGAAAATAGTGGTGGTATTTTAGGATTGTTTTGAGGATTAAACAAGAAACGCTCAGAAAATGCTTCATCCAGTGCTGAGCCCTCTGTGTCCTCAGCGAGTCTGCTGGTCGTGGTAACAAGAATGCCTGCGGGAGCAGGTGCGCCTCCCCGCTGAGGGCCCTGGGATCTCCTCTGGGCTTCCAGAGCTTTCCTGTGGGACGGGAGCAGCACGCTGCCTTGCTGCCTCTCTCTCCCCCTCTCTCCCCTTCTCTCTCTCCCTCTACCCCCCCCCCACTAACATCATTCTGCAGCAGAAACTTCATGTGAAAGAAAAAAACCTGCTTGACTTTCCTATAACCTCACACCTGTGTGCCTCTAGCTCTCCCTTCCCCGCTTACTGCCATGCCACTGGTCCCTTCCATGGTGAGGACACATGGGGGTTTGTCTCCACTTCCTGAACTTTCCAGGAATGAGCCCCCCTGAAGCCGAGGGAGGGCTGAGATGGATCCTGGGGGCGAGGAGCCAAAGGCACGTCTGGGCTGGAGTGGAAGGGCTGGCAAAGGCACTAGCTCAGCCTTGGGAGGACTTTCAGGGTCCCAGATCCCAGAGCCAGACTAGACGGGATGCACTCCTGGGCTGGGTGGAGGGGTCGCTGGGCCAGCTCTTGGGCTTTCCCAGACTTGCTGTGTGACCTTAGGCAAGTCCCATCTACAGGCCTCCGTTTCCTCATTTGCAAAGTGAAAGGTTGTTTGAGATGAATCAAAGGTCCTTTTAACCCTTGGGTTCAGGGCCCTGTTGACACTGCCCTCACTGAGGCTCAGTGGGGCGCAGTGGGAGGTTTGTGGGTGTCATCTGGGCATCAAGTCTCCCTGCCCCTTGGTCACAGTTCTAGGACACCCTGGGGATAGGGTACACCATCTTTCTCTCAGTAAGAATGCTGAGGGTTAAGAGCAAAGGCTTTGCAGATAGACAGACCTGGGTTCTCATCTTGGTTCTCTCTTCTTAGGAGTTGTGTGAATTTGGGCAAATTACTTAACCTCGATGAGCCTCAGTTATCTCATCCGTGAAATGGGAAGAAAATTACCTCTAGCCTAGGTCTCTTATGAAGATTACATGGGAATAACTTCTATAAAATTCCTGAAATATGAGGAGTTCTTGGTGTAGACTGGGTGCTGCCCAAGCGATGGGCTTTTTGAGGCTCTATGTTGTCACAAAGGGGGGCTCGGGTTAAAGGAAGTGTGGGGACAGAGCCCACAGTGGTGCAGTTGTCACCAGGCACAGGCTTCTGAGACCATGTCCTGGTCTCCCGCAACCTGTTCCCTCCATGCCCTGGCGGGGGTTTCTGGAGTCTGAATGCACTGGTCCTTGTCCCAGAGCCCGTGGAGGGGCGAGCTCAGCACAGGGGGCTGCAGGCAGGGTGTGAGTCTGTCAGACAGAGTGGGGAGGTTAGCAGAACCCGCCCGGTGCTGGTGCTCAGGGAATACAAGCCGGAGGCGTCCCAGCCTTCACTCAAGGTTAGTCTCGAGGAAAGGGCTGTAAAATGAGGTCCTGGGGAAAAGGCATCTCCGCTCTTGGGGATGGGTTAGGTGAATGGAACCACAGCACAAGGCACTGAAAGAGGCCACGAGGTTCATCTCATCCAGTGTCTGACTTTGATTATGGACGAACTGAGACTCAGGGAGGGGGAGCCCCTTGCCCAGACCACACGGCACGGTAGCACCGGAGATGACACTGAGCCGGCATTTGGGGGCCCTTATCCGGTGCTCCTTCCACTCTCCTCGGTAAGCACCAAGCAGATATCTTCCAGATCATCTAAAATCAGAGCGCACAAGGCACTACGCCTTGATGGCCACGGAAAGGGCATGGGTCGCCGATGGGAATGCACCTCTGACCGAATCCTGAGGGCATCTAGTCTGATGTTCCCATTTTGCAGATGAGAACACTGAGGTCCCAGAAAAATGACAAGACTAGCGAAAGTCTGAGACTGTAATTCCCAGGCCAGAGCTATGGTCGTCCGCCAACTGTTGTACAGCTGCCTCTCTTGGGCCAGACGTGCTCTGTGGCCACAGGACCCCCGGAATGTGAGAAAATGAACCCCAGTGTGCTTGAGAAAGGGACGGCGGACAGAGAGACAAAGCAGAGGAGAGAAAGACAGAAATATTACTCTCAGGACCATGATATTCCTTCCAGGCTTTCTTTCTTGACATGTCTCTGTCGGCCCCTGGTCGGAGCTCTTCTGCTGACAGCCCGCCTTGCCCTCCCGGGGAAGGAGACAATAGCCAGCCCCGTCGGTCTCAGTTCCACTGGCAACGCTGAGTGAAAGAAAGTCAATATTTGCCCAGTGGCAAAGGACGGGAACTAAGTCTGACTTGGGACTGGGGTGCGGGGGAGGGATTCTGAAAAGGAAGGTTGCAGGGTATAGGGCCTCCCATGTGAGCACTTGACTTCTAAAGGAGCCTTTGGGTTTACCGCATTAAGTTACCCTTTGTACCTCGGACAGCATGGACAGCATCCGGCCCCATCCGCCGGCTCCATCCTCCTGCCAGCCTGATCCCTAATAAATTCCCCTCATTGTTCAGAACTGATGCCTCCCCCAGCTTCCAGTTCCCTGGAGAAATGGGACTTTTAAAGCTTTTGCAGAAAGGCCTCGGAGCAGATGGCCCATTGAGCAAAGCTCAGGCAGAGCTGTGCAGAAGCTCCTTCCTTATCTGGGCCCCTGAGCCCAGGGAAAGATGTGGAAAAAGTCCTTGGCAGGTCAAGAGAGGCTGTGAATGATTTTTTTCTCCCCCTGCCTTTGTTTTGTTATCTTCTTTCTTTCTTTTTTTCTTTTTTTCCTCTGCATCCCGCTTCCTTGTTCTCTGCGTCCTGAATTTGGGTAGGGGCTAGAGGGAGGAGGGCTGCAGCCCCCAGCCTTTTCTCAACTGAAATGAAATTCTTGACCCCATGGCAGCTGCCGGCTGGTTTAATGGCTTCTGTGATTGCTGTGTTGCCCGTGGAGTCTCATCTTAGCAATTTCACAAAGGGTGCATTTGGAAGCAGAAGCATTTCTTGTATGAGGCAATGGGCCTGGCTGAACTGCAGCAGGAAGGACTCAGGTGAGGTACGAGGAAGGACTTCCTACAGGGGGAATCACCAGCTCCCGGTGAATCTGCTAGGGGGAAACTGTGGGTGGATGCATCAAGCTCACCTCCCCATTTGGCAATGAGCTAGCTTTCTTACCTGCCCCGGGAAGAGGCCGCAGTGACATTCCTGGAGGTCAGTCAGCCCTGCCCCCTGAGGCCAAACCGGGGGCTATGGCTCCCAAACTGATCAGCGGGACAGGTGGTCCCTGGAGACCATGTAGCCAGAGTGACCTCCCACCATCGGGCCCGCTCTGCTGCTGCTGCTGTGGGCCAGGGACCGCTTCCAGGGGAAGGAAGGCGCTGAGCCTGCCCACCCAGCCAGCCCTGCGCCCCGCAGGAGATACTGCAGTTTTACAAGCCGCTCAGGCTCTGGCAGCAGGAGAGTCTCTCAGAGCTGCTGCTCACAGTGGGGCAGGCCGAGGCTGCCAGCTCTGGGCCTGCCTTCAGCCTGCTCCCCACTGCTTGGCCGAGGCTGGGCCTTGAGGGCAGCCAGATGCCCAGAGACAGATTGCAGCCTGTCCCCAGGCCCCCCGGCACATGGCCTCTGGGCGAGAGCACAGCCCGGCTTCCCCACATCCACAATCCATCTTGAGCAGACTCCTGGGCCTGCCTGGGGACCTTTGCCCATCTTTTGGTGGGGTTTGGAGAATATAGATCCTTGTACCTCCTGGGTCCTTGGCACTAGGGCACGGTGGCTGAGATCGCAGATGCTAGGGCGCCAGCTTGCCCCAACTCCTTTGGGACTTTGTGGTTTAACACTTGGAACGTCCGTTTCTTCGTCTTTAATGTGGAAATAAATCAGTCGGTACGGCATAGGGTTGCCACGAGAATCTCCAAGAAGAGCAAGGACTTGGTGGGCAGTGCTAGTAAAGACGAAGCTATTGTTATGGTGTTTCTTAAAACGGAAAGGGACATTTTGCAGAAAAAGAAATGTAAGTGGAGCTAAGAGTGGGGTGAGGCAGGGATGGGGCTGTAGTTGATTAGAAGGATCTGGAAGCCAGTGATTTCACTACTGAGTTACTGCACATGGTCCCACACATGCGGTGTCTTCCCATCTTTGGACTTCATTTGTCCCCATTTGAATATGTGGAGAAGGATGACTGTCTCTCTCACCTCCTCCAGGGTGCCCTGCAGATTGAGTGAGGTGGGTGATGGTCTGGAAAAACCAGCGGGCCTGGAGGATGCACGCACTGGCGTCTCCAGTCTCAGCCTCTGTGACGCAGGCAGGCTTCCTGGCTGAGGCTCTGGCCCGTTGAAATTTCTGCAAATGGCACCAAACCCAGTGCGCTGCTCTCCCAGTGAGGCCACTGGGACTCTGGGTGACTCTTGGGGGGATTCTGGCCTCTCTCTGGGTCTGCTCTTTTTCATTTGGCCAGGAAAAGGGATGATGGTTTTGTGTCTCTCCATGCTTCCTAGCAGCGGGGCAGGAGGGTTTCCGGACAGGTGTACAAGCAGAGAACAGGAGGGTTGAAACCTCCTTCAAGCTGGGACAGCCTGTCCCAGAGCCGCAGACAGACTGGGGTCGTGCCTTCCCTGGGATGGCCAGAATAGGCGGCACTTCCTTCCTCCCACCCTCAGCCAGGTCACCTGCAGTGCAGGGTAGGCAGGGAAGGGGGCTGCCCCGAGGCAGGGCATTGACGCGGGTCATATTCAGCCCCTGTCCTGCCACGTAAGTCAAGGACCCTGCTTGATAGCACGTTATCCCCTCCCTCATCCTTCTCCTTCCTGGGCTGGGAGATGGTGCTGAGCTGACCTGCTGACGGTATTGGGTTGATGATTAGGCCAAGGGTCTCACACGAGGTCACCAAAGGTCTCTGCCGAAGACCACAGGGATCGCCGGACTGCAGATACCCAAACCGGCAACTGAGCACTGCCCACCGTCTCCAGCCCTTGCAGCTGGTCATCTGGGGTGAATGGCAGGTATGGAGAAGGGAGGACACTTTATTTCAGAGTTACTCAGGGCCTTGGAAATGTCGCCTCTGGAGCCCTCCTCAGAGCCTCTTTCCAAATATCATTTTACCCAGAGCCCCAGAGATGAGGTTGCTTTGCCAAGGTCACCGCCAAAGTCAGCCGTGAGCTCATGCTCAGAGTCCACTGTATTTCATCTGCTCCATTCCCCAGGCTTTCTAAAGAAGGCGTTGGGAATTGGCTAGAAATGGAGGGGCCCAGCCTGGTGCCTATCTCCTGTGACCTTGGCCTTGACCTCAGATTTCTCTGCACCTTTTACCTCAGGAAGTTGGAAGGATTTAGATTAGATAGCAAGGAGAATTTGCCAAGTAGCCTTGTTAAGGGGAGGGAATGGAAGATTTTCCCAAGATATTTGGGAGTCCAGGCTGGATCAGGTCTTAGGAGACGCTTCTGGAAAGAGCCTTGGATTTAGAGTTCAATAACACAAAGTCCAAAGTCAGATCCTGCAACCTTCTAGCCATATTGGGCTAAGTGCTAGATCTCTCTGAACCTCATCACCCTCCCCCCTCCAAATGTGATTGGATGCTCCTTACTTTACTGGGGATATCGATTTTTTACTAAAAAAAAAAGGTTTATTGAGATATAGTTCATTCATTTAAGGTGCATGATTCAGTGGTTTTTAGTACAGTCACAAGGCTGTGCGAACAGCGCCATAATCTAATCTCAGAATTTTTTTTTTCACCCCAAATAGAAAGCTGCACCCGTTAGCAGTCATCCTATTCCTTTCTTCAAGCCTCACCCACTGATGGTCTGCTGCTGGCCTCGACACAGCTGTCTCTTCTGGATATCTCATATAAACAGAATCAAATAACACATGTTCTTTCATGTCTGACTTCTTTTACTTACATCGTTTTCAAGGTGCCTCTGGGCCATAGCAGGTGCCATTTCATTTCTTCTTATTGTTGAATCCTGTTTCATTGTGTGGATAGACCATACTTGCTTTATCCTTTATCAGTGGATGGACTTTTGGGTTGGATTTTGACTATTGTGAACTATTACGAGTGCTCTCAAGAGTCGCATGCTCTACCCACTGAGCCACCAGGTGCCCTGCACATCAAGGCTTTTGAGAAAACATATATCTTCGGTTCTCTGGAGCACATTCCTAGGAGTGGAATTGCTGGGTCAAACGGTACACTTATTTTGAAAGTTGACTTTTATTGGACCCTGTTGTATTTTACATGGATTATCTCCTTGTACTCTGTGAGGTAGGTACTGTTATTAGTCCCCATTGTACAAAATGAGGAGACCCAGGCCCAGATAATGTATCTGAGGACGCTGAACTAACGAGGCCGGGACTTGAACCCCGAGCGTCTGGCGGTAGCTCCTACCACATCTTGCTTCTATATGTGAGGTTTAAATGAGGTAAGATCTGAGCGTGTTCCCAGCATCCTGCCTGGCTTATAGTAGATTCTCAGTAAATGTTTGTTGTATCCTGGGGAAGATGACCAGACACCCTGCATTTCTCTGTCTGACCTGCTGTGTGGCCTTAGGAACATCCTGTGTCCCTTTGAGCTTTAGTCCAGTTCCCCCAGTATATAAAGCTTCCAGTGTGGAATTTAAGAGGCAGAGAGGACCTATGACTAAGGTCAGGGGGTGGGAAGTGCAGTGTAGTGGAAAGCTTGCTAGATTCTAGCTTTGACTCTGTAACTGACGTGAAAGTAATTTCTGAGGCTCCTGGGTGGCTCGGTCATTTGGGCGCCTGACTCTTGATTTAAGCTCAGGTCATGATCTTGTGGTTGTGGGATTGAGCCCTGTGTCGGGTTCTGCACTCAGTGTGGAGTCTGCTCCAGATTCTCTCTCCCTCCCCCTCTGTCCCTCCCCCCACACATGCTCTGCGTCTCTAAAATAAATAAAAATAAAATGTTAAAATAAAAGAAAACGTGGGTGCCTGGGTGGCTCAGTCGGTTAGGCTGCTGCCTTCGGCTCAGGTCATGATCCCAGGGTCCTGGGATCGAGTCCCACATCGGGCTCCCTGCTCAGCAGGGAGTCTGCTTCTCCCTCTCCCTCTGCCTGCTGCTCTGCCTACTTGTGCTCTCTGCCTCTGTCAAATAAATAAATAAAATCTTTTTTGAAAAAAGAAAAGAAAAGAAAAAGAAAATGTAATTTACCTTCTCTGGGCCTTGGTTTCTCATCGTTCAAGAAGGGGCTGGAATGATCGACCCTAAGGTGCATTGCCGCTCTTATGTCCTATGTAAGCCCCATGCTCTCTCCAGTAGCCTGAGCCCCCTGGGCGTGAAGCCTGGAATAGATGTCTAGGCTCTCAGGTCACCAGGGTGCTCAGCAATACTTCTGCCATCCAGTGTGTTAACAGGCCAGGTTGGGGCTGAATGGTGTGGTGGGCGAGACCCCTCCCCCCCACAGCCCTCCCTTCATCCTAGAGCCCTTGGGCTGGGGACCTTCTCCTATGACGTAAGCCAGAAAGAGCCATTTCACACCCCCCTCCCCCACCTCTCCCCCTCCTTCTTGGTTTCCCTTCTCTTGAGTCCTGCACTTCTGGAATTCTGCTCCCTAGAGTCATTGCAACCCTCACACCAGTCAACTACCCAGATGGCTTCTGGAGCTTGGCCCCACCTCCTGGTTTGGGATCATCTACGGAAAAGAGCCGAGCACACAGCAGGTGCCCCGCGTGTGCTGGCTGACTCAGAACCTGGTTTCCCAGTTTCCCACCCTTCTTCAGTGGGAGCCGTAATGGTTTTCCAAACCCGGTCCGGCACCTCCAAGCGAGGCAGCCGCAACAATTCCGCATCTTCTTCCAGCCTCGGCAGCCTTTCCCAGGCCCTCCCTTTACTTCATGGAACCTACCAGAGGCCCTACTGCATTCCAGGCACAGTGAGGCTAGTGCATTTAACCATACGTGGTGGCGATCCGTAATGTCTCTGTTCTATGGAGGAGGAAGCAAGTCCAGGAGTGGGGGGCGCCTTCTCCAAGGTCACCAGGCTGGCAGGCAGCAGGGGGAGAATTTGAGTGAAGGCTGCCTAATCCCAAAGCCTGCACAGCAGACTGATCAGAAAGGTGGTATAAAGGGCGTTTGAGGGGTGCTCGGACCCAGGGAAACCGAGTAGATTGTCCGCGAGCAGGCAGGCCCTGCAGTCCGCCAAGACAGGCGTGTGTCCCGGTGCCTTATCTCTGTCTACATCTGCCCGGAGCTCAGTCATCCTCTGGGGCTCATCTTCTCTTCCCCGAGCAGGTACGGCATCTCCAGCAGGGTCCTGCTCCAAGCTTGTGCAGGGAGGTTGGGCGAGAGCTAAGCAGCCTTCCTTGCACTGGGGATGGCTTGAGTCTCTCCAGGGGTTGCCGTTCCTGACTCTGGGGCGCTGAGCCGGAGTTTCGGGCCCCAGCTCCCCTCCCCCCCAATGCCTGTGTGTCTCACTATTTTTAAGCTCCGTGGGCTTAATGAGCTGCCTGCCATGACACATCTTCAACATTCACCTTTTTCTCTAATGAACCTTGGAGAGCTGAGCGGGCTCCCTTCTCACTTGACAACCAGCCCCAATCAGGAGGCCAGCGCTGGGCTGTTGCCCGTCTGGGTTCCCACTCAGCTCAAGGACACCTGCCCTGCGTGTGCCTCCCAGCTCCCTTGGTGATGGCCGCGCTGGATTCCAGGCCCCCCCTTCCCTCCATGCTCTCCTTTGTCCTCTTTCCCCCCCCGCCATCCTACCCCAAGCCCAGAAAAAGCAAAATTGAAACCACCAAATCAATAAATAGTATTTAGTGAGAGTTTATTGTGCATTTAAGAACAGTTGGTGAACTGGGAGCTTTTAAATTCAAAGACTGATAAGAAGCTCAGGGACCTGACATCACAGGATGGCTTATCAAGTGAGAAGGAAGTTGTTTACCCTTTACCAAGAGTGCTTTGTTACAGTGGAGGTTTCCACGTAGCAGGGGATTGGTTAAAAGTGATTATCTTACACTGTTTTTTTAGGAAGACAACTTTGTTTTATGGTCATCAGAGGCATTTACAAGAACTAATCTAAGTTAAATTTTGCTCATGTTCATCAAATAAGCTAGATTTAGTTTTGCTGAAATGGCCTAAATGGTCTTGTCTGCCCAGGGAATTCTCAAATCTGGTCTCCTTTTTGTATTTAATTTCAATACCCCCAAGCCATCCCTGCAAGAGTAGTGATGTTCTGGAGAGAACTGTTGAGCTCCCCATGTAATCGGTGGGGGCTTCTCTTGAGGACAAAGAGCCTGGGAGCTGGCAGGGCCTGGGCGAATGAAGCCAGGGGACAGCAAGCGGTGGGATGAGGAGGCAGGTTTGGAGACTCATGGGGTTGGAGAGGGAACTTTGAAGTTCATCTAGGCCAAGCCTGTGTCCCCTCTCTGTCTATGGCATCCCTTCCTATAGTGTCTGATATCAGCTTGAATACCCTCAATGACGGGGTACTCATTACTTCACAAAACCACGATCCCATCAGGATTTTGCAAAACTCCTCCCTCATTTTGAGCCTGAAGGGGGGACCGCACCCCAGAAGAGTTCATCTTCTGCCCCAGTCCTCACACTGCTGGAGCTGAAGAGGGGAAGCAGAGGAACCCCAGTGCAGGGTTGGGGGCAGGGGCAGACTGGCCTCTGAGCCCCGGAGACGGGTTGTGGTCCTCACCTCCGAGCGGGCCACCAAGGAGAGCCGAGATGTCTGCTAGAGAAAACTGAGGTCAGATGCCTGAAGCCTTTCCCGCTTCAAGTGTGTGAGGAGCTTGAATACGAGGCAGAAAATCAGAACGACTGAAACACCCCAGCTCAGTATATGGAAAAGGTTAAAGGCTGCCTCCCGCTTACTAGCCGCAGGGACGCGGGGTCTGATGGGAGCCAAGCCAGGAATTCCAGCTAAGGTTTTAACCCGGGCCCTTCCACAGGGAGACGGAAGCCCCTGATGTTCACATCATGCCTATTCTGGCGAACTTTCCAGGCCTGAGGATTTTGCTAGCTTGGAAGAGCACTGAACTGGGAGCCAGGCTCTGCCCCACAAACCCTGTGACCTTGGGCCAGTCATTTCTTCCCTTTGGCTCGGTTTCTTCTGCTGTAACCTGCGCTGTGTGTGGCCCTTCAGAACGAATGCGGGCAGCTGGGCCCTGTGGTTGCTGAAGGCTGTCATGCTCAGTGTCCCCGGTCGCATGGAGGGGAGGGGACGATCCCCAGCCCGCTGCCTTTTCGGGTCCCCTCCGGCCTATGGCGGAGAGGCTGGAAACCTGTGCGCCTTTTACCCCTGACCACGGCACGGCTCCTTCCCAGCGTGTTCGGCAATGGTGGGTGTAGAGCAGCACTTCGGCTCCCGGGAGAGAAAGCCTCGAGGCCTCTGGTGTCCTGGCCAAGGAGACCCTCCTGCCCCAGGTCAGGCTCCGTGGAGGATGTCCCAGAAGGTGGGGTCTCTCGAGCCAGGGCCGGTGTCCTACTGCCTGTCAGTTGTCGTTCCCGCAATTTCCAGGGCCATGGTGGTGAGTGGGCCCATCTCATCTTGCGGTTGTCAGACACCCACCCCTGCCACCGGCCAGATCTCTTGCCTGGAACCGTCCAGCCCCTTCCAAGTCCACTTCTGTGTCCCTGGCTTGGGGCTCCTTTCAGGAAGCCTCCCCCCAGCGGTACTCCCTGGTTCTTTGTGCCTTTGCTCCGTGGTCTCTCAGCAGGAACACTGCGCATCGTGGGGGAAGCAGGAGGGCCCCTTGGTGCCCAGAGCCCGGGGCAGGGGGCAGGGGCCGTGTTAAGTCCCCCCTGATGGCCCTCTAGTCCGGCTCTTGACCAAATGGAGCACGTCAGTGTGGGGCTGGAGCACTGACCACAGATTGGCCTGGAGAGCTTTCTCCTCTGCGCTTTCTTTCTTTCTTTCTTTCTTTCTTTCTTTCTTTCTTTCTTTCTTTCTTCTTTTCTTTCTTTCTAGATTCTATTTATTTATTTGAAACAGAGAGAGAGATCACAAGTAGGCAGACAGGCAGGCAGAGAGAGAGGGGGAAGCAGGCTTCCTGCTGAGCAGGGAACCCAATGCCGGGCTCGATCCCAGGACCCTGAGATCATGACCTGAGCAGAAGGCAGAGGCTTTAACCCACTGAGCCACCCAGGCGCCCAGTTCTTTCTGATTGACATGGAACTTAGATTAACATACACAACTAACTCATCGGTATATTCTCCCGCGCGAGCGCCCCAAAGATTGTCTGTGTCCCCGCCCACCGCTTTCTTCTGTCACCGCACATCCGGTTTTCTCTTCTTGCTGGCTCTCCTTCCGTCCTCGGCTGTCCTTCACTCTGCCTGGCATTTCCCCTCTTCCTGTGAGTCCTCTCCATGTAGATGTTCCCTGGAGCCCGTCCCTGGTTTCCTTCTCCCTGGGGTGACTGTTCCCTCACACTCCCCCACCCCCACCTGTGCTAATGACTCCCAGGCCCTAGGTCTCCCCATAGCACCCATTCCTGAGCGCACACCCACCGGACGTCACCGCCGCTTGGCGGCCCACCGGCATGGCTAGGATGCAGCGGGGACGTCCTCGGGGTGCCAGCACCACCTCGCCTTGTTACCGCCAAGCTCTGTCCCTGCAGAATGAGAGTGGTGGCCAGAGGCTGAACCTGGGCCACCTTACGGGGCTTGGGAGCGGCTTGCCCGCTGGCCCTCCCAGGGAGCCAGCTCCTGTGTGTGCTCCTTTCGGGTTCCCGCCCCTCAGGAACAGGACATGTCCTGCCCTACAGTCAGTGTGCCTGAGCCTCGCAACCCTCCAAAGTGGGGATTATCCTGGTTGTCATTTCACGGTTGGGGAAGCAAGACCCACGGTTGGAGAGGCTCAGCTACCTGCCCAAGTTTGCAGGCCGGCGAGTGGCAAAGCTGAGACTCGAAGCCAGGTCCGTGTGACCCCGAGATCGGGCGCTAACGTGCACCGCATCGCTGCTCGTCCCCCCTCACCCCCAGCCCTGGGGGCTTGACCTGGCCTGGTTTCCTACCAGGCTGGATCCACACAGAGTCCAAGCTGGACTTTCCAACCTGGAATTTTCCTGCATCTCTTCCCTCCTCTAGCCTGTTGGCATTTTAAGGACATGGTTTGCTCCTCTGGGCCCCTATTCCCCACGTCTGTACTCAGTCCCAGGTCAGGCAAAAGAAAGTTGGCTTCTTCGGGGAATATAATTGTGCCCCCGGGACTTACGTGACCCACTTTAGTTTTGGGAGACCATGAGCTGTCAGAGGTGTTGGCGGTAATGGGCATCTTCATCAGGAAAGTGAAGGGCGCACCTTTTCCCCCAGGGCTTGTCCAGCATCTGGGGGGACATAAGGGGAGCAGACAGCATCCTCCTCAGCTGACCCCCTTCCCTGGTGCTGAGAGCACACTGGGCTCCCCTGACTTCTGACTGCCCCCAGCTCCCTGCTTGGCCCCCAGTGAAATACTCTGCCACTAGAGGGCAGCTCTTCCTGTCCTATGGGGCAGGGGAAATTGGACACGATGTGAGTGTACCCTGCTCAGCCTCAGTCTCCTCATCTGTAAAATGGGAATACTAGTACCTACCTGACATGGCTGAGCATGAAATGAAATTCAGTGTGGCACCCGGTAGAAACTCTAGGCAGGGACGCTTTCCTTCCTTTGCCCTGACACATGCCCCCACCCTGTGGGCCCAGGGCCTTCGTGATCTCTTTTCCCCACACTTAGTCCCACGAGCTGGGGCAGCTTGTTAGGAGGGAAAGTGCCAGGAAATCAGGGATCCGGTTCACAGTGAGGCCTTGGGTAAGTTGATCTCTGAGCCTCAGAGGTCTCTTGTCCTTGGGGAGAATCCCATCTGCTCCACCTCTGAGAAGGCCTGAGTGTGTCGTCTTCCCCCGAGCTGCTTGAGGAAGGGGCTGAGTTTTCTTCATTCGTATTCCCGGCACTTAGCCCTGACGTTACCTTCACAGTTGGATGAGGCGGGCATCCTCTGCCCCGGCCCTCATGAAGGAGGGAAGGAGTTTTCCTGCCCTTCCTCAGCCTGTGACTCTCCTGAGGTCTGAACTGCGTGGGACTCCCTTTCCGGAGGGAGGAGCCCGAGGGAACAGCCTGCCAGAGGCCGCCCGTGTCTGCCTTCCCGTCGGGCGGCCCAAGGCGGCAGGCCCGCCTCCCCCGGACCAAGGGCCACTCAGGGCCTAGGCTGTGGGGGTCTGGCCTTGACAGCGCGCCCCAAACCGCGGAGTCTCTCTCCTCCCCTGCTTGCTGGGTGCGGCTGCCGGAGGGGAGGGTGCGGTGCCCGGTGACACCCCCACCTTCTCTGTTCCCTGCCTGTCAAGCCCAGCAGCCAGGCTGCTCCTGGGCGCAGGGCCGGCACCCGGCAGGAAATGCGGAGGCCAGCAAGACACCTCCCACCTCGCAGCCTCATGCAAGGGACTGTGACACAGGCAGGAGTGGCGCAGTGTCCCCGAGGACCAGGCGGGGCTGGGAGGAGAGTCCCTGGCTCTGGGCCAGGGCTGCGGCCTCCTTCTGAGAACACGAGCCCTGACCTGGGGCCCACGGTCAGTGCTGACTCCACCAGCCTCTCTGGGGAGCACCCAGGGAAGGCAAGGCGTGTGCACTCGGGCCGCTCTGCGCGGCGCCCTGTGGCTGACTTCGTCCTCACGGGGCCCCACTGGGACAGGCACCTCGCCCTGTCTCTGCGACTGAGGAATGACGCTGGGGCCTGAGCCCCGCTCCCAGAGGCGCCCCGCTGCGAGGCGCCCAGTCCCACCCAGCCTTGTGTTCCAACGCCCCGGTCTCCTCGCTGCGCTGGCTCCCCTCCTGCTGCTCCCGCTCAGGGGTCAAGGTCTCCAAGCATCTCGGAAGGTCACGGGGCCACCCAGGGAGGTGCAGAGGCACTTTCCAAAGGGCGGAAGGAAGCGGGGAGACACCAGGCCCCCCAGTGCCTCCGTCGGGTCCTGTACCTCAGGCCACCTGAGGAAGCAGAGGATCCCCTCGCCTGAGGGGCAGACAGGAGGCGACAGGGTTGCTGCAGTGGGGCTGGGGGCCTGCGGTCTCCCCCACCCCCGGGGCTCGGTGGTTCTGCAAGGTGCCCCACGCTGGGGTCCGTCCCGCTTGCGATCCAAGTACGGGGTCTTCGTGTGTCACCCCCACGTCCCGAACAAGGGGTGTGGTCTGGGACCCCCAGTTCTCTCTTCCTAGGGCTTCTCGCGTTCCCGCCTATGGCTGCGTGCCACACACATTTACTTGCTTGTTTACACACGTGTTCACAGTGCCGTGCCCGCGTGTTGGCACAGTCACACGTGGTGTCACACGCAGAGCCTTGCCGGTACCCCTGCCCTGCACCGTCCCCATCGTTCAGTGGCTGCTGTCGCTTGGCTGGTCTGGGCCCGAGGGAGGCAAAGCCTCCCTTGTCTCCAGCGGCTGCCGGCACACGCCGCCCGAGCCGCAGTTCTGCTCCATCACTCAGCTAATGGAGCCTCGCACCGGTCGCCCACCTCCTCCTTTCCGGGCTGTGAGCTGTGACTGGGGCCTCGGAGTCCGCGAGCCTGTGCGGGGCTGCGGGTCCCTCATCCGTGCCCAGGTGGAGATGGGGCCGGCCGGCTGCAGCCTCCTGGCAGACAGGGGGGGCACCACCGGGGTCTCCATCAGCCAGGCCGCCGGGGAGGAGGCTCCTGGGGTCTCTCACTGTCTCTCTGAGCCACCTAGGGCCCCTGTCACCTCGCTATGGCTCCCTGCTCCCGCCTGCTCCTTCTCCACCACCACCGCACACACACATCACACACTCACGTGCACATGCCCCCTCCCGCACGCTCATAAACACATCCCACGCACCGGCCCACACCGCCACAGCAACACACGCAAATTCGAAGACTTTTGCTTGCAGCCCAGCCTCTAACCCCTGGTCCCTTAGCGGGGCGGCGCTTAGCAGAGCTAGTGTGTTCAAAGCTTGTAATGTTTAGTTAGGAAGAAGATGCATCAATTTTTAACGTTTTTTAGCTCAAAATGAAGATGTGCATTTGGCATGCAGGGTAACGGGGCTGTGCTGGGAAGTGCAGAGCAGTTCACATGGGGCAGAGCAGGGAGCCTACTACTAAGCCATCGGGTTCCTCTTCTGCAACCAGCGCTTCCCCACGTGCTACCGGAAGCAGCATTCCTAGGTGCACTTGACAAGGACACAGCCCCCTCCCAGCCCCAGCCCCCACCCCTCGTGCCCCCCATGCACGGCACACCCAGAGGCTCCGTGGCACTTTGGGGGTCAGGCCTCCGCACCCCCACTGCACCAGGCAGCCCCGGGGTCTCGGGTCCCCAAGCTGCCATGTACCCCCACTCAGTCAGGGTCCCCCAGCCTTCCCAGCCCCTTCCCAAGGATGCTGACCCCCAACCCTTGGAAGCCCTTTCCTCCGCCCCAGGCGAGCGGCCTGTGGGTCTGGGAGATATTGTTGGGTGCCGGGCAGCAGGGCTCTGGACCAAGACCCAGGATTCTGAGTCTTGGGAGAAGGGGGAAGGAAAGCAGCCGGTCCGGGGGTAGAGGGACCCCTTGGACTGCTGGCATGGGAGCTGGCCAGCGGCTGGCGGGCAGCCGGCGGGAGGTGACTCAGCAGCTTCTCCCTCTGCTCGAGCGTGCGGTGCTGCGGTCTTTGTGGAAGTCTGAACCCCGGCCCCTCTCCCCACCCCTGGGGGACGGCTGGGGGGGGGGGGTTCCTCTGTCCTGGTCCCAGCTGTGGTCCTGGCAGATAAATCTGTGTGCTTCAGAATCCGAAAACCATAGCAGGGTGCACAGCGACCTGTCTGCCTACTACTCCTTCCCAACTCCCCTCCCCTGAAGCAACGACAACGCATGTCACCCACTCCCTCTGCGTCTTTCCAGAGCCTGTCTCTGAATATATACCACATATCTACACACATCCCACCCGATATTATGCTTACCCTTGTGCATATTCATTTTTTGATTAACATTCTCTTGAGGTCGTTCCATATCTGCACCTGAAGATTGAAGCCCCGGGGCAGGTTAACCTCCATGATGCTCTCGCATCCGCTGACCACGAGTGAGCGAAGACCCTAAATGCAGAGCATTCGAGAGCATCTGTGGGTGTTGAGTGGGTGCGAGGCCAGCTCCTGCTGCCTTCTGCCTCTCGTGTGACCCCCTTCCATCCTGCCGGACAGGTTGTGGTCAAGGGCATCGTAGATGACAGGGGTCACAGCTGAGCTCTGAGCACCTCTGGCTGTTTGGAGTCTAGAGGAAGTGGCCTCTGGAGGCCTGTTGTTTCTGCTTGCTGGGAGGGCTCTCTGGAGAAGCGGGTGGCCCCCCCGTCTTGCTGTACCCCAAAGCTCTCCGTTCCTATGACCTGCTTAACCCCCACCCGCTATCCTGCTTCCTCCCCTGCTCCAGGCCACTTCCTCGGGTTTGTCCTACGTGACAGAGAGAAAGATGGATAAGGTAAAGAACAAGTCAACCGGGTTGTCACTGGCTTCCCGACACTGCCCTTCACCCCCCCACTGCCAGGCCAAACGTGGGGGCCAGAGATCCCAGCGTGGGCCTGAGTGTGCGAGGACCCTTAGACCACATGCACCACCTCACCTGGCCCTGCCCACCCAAGCCCGCCCCCCCCTTTGCTTTTCTCTGGGAGAGTGCAGGGGTGGGGGAGGAGGGAAAGGTGGGGAAGGGGTATGTGCAGGTGGGGAGGGCTCGTTGAGTGGTGGCTGCAGACTTGCCGTGAGGAGGGAAGCCGAGGCCAGAGTGCTGAAGACTGAGACAGTCACAGGACCCGAGTGGCCATCCTGGACGGACAGATAGACAGATAGGTGGCAGCCAGTGGGCAGGGGCAGAGGGGAATACCCGTGGGGATTCTCCACTCCACCCAGCTACCTAGCTTCAGCTCCACCCTGTTCCTCGGGCTTCTGTTCCCACTGTTGCAGACTCCCCCTTCCTGAGCTTCCGCTTTGGCCTGCCCCGCAACGCCGCTCTGGGGTGGGGGTGGGGGGGATAGGGAGTGGGAGAGCAGGAGCTGGCCTCGGGCAGGCTTAGGCTCCAGTCCTGATGCTGACTGTGGGGCAGGCACTTAGCTGAGCGGAATTTGCCTTATCTCTGAAATGAACAAGACCAGAGACGGCACTGATCATTAAGTCCGTCCTGCTTGTGTTTCCTCCCGCAGCATTTGATGGAAGCCAGGTGGAGGGTGCTGTCCCGGTGTGCAGAGCCTCCAAGGCTTACTTGACTTCCAGCCACTGGTCTTGAACCTTAACTTCCTCTGGCAAGTCTCTCTGAAGTCTTAGAAACTCACTTCACAGTGTGGCCCCTGAGCTCCTGCGTCAGGGTGAGCCAGGGCATTGTGGCTGCTCGAGGGTCCCTGGGTCACACTTCCAACCCACTGAGCCAGGCTTCGAGGGCGCGCTGGTGTGGGGGGACGGTCTGCACAGGCTCCCCAGGGACTCCCCAGGAATGAGACTCTTCCTCATCCCTTCCGCTGACTCTCTGCTCCTGGCTGGATCTGTAGGGCCTCCCTGACCCCACTGTCAGACCTTGACCCCTGACCCTGCAGCCCCAGAGCAGGTGCTTCCACCCAGCCCCCAGCACATCTCCCGGGTGTCCCGGTGTTGGTGTCACAGCACCTTGCCGCCGTCCCTGCCCGATGGTGCCATTTCATGCTTTCCCGCTCTGGCGATTCTGACCAGACAGAGGAGTTCACTCCGTCTTGGGAGCCCCTGGAGCCTCCGACCATTTATCATCCTCAACCCTTCCAGCGGGCTGCCTTCCCCAGGACTGCATCCTGGGCTATGAGGGAGGCCAAGGCGGCTCTAAGTCTCCCAGGACTGGACTTTTCCTCCTTTACTGGGCTTGTCCCCGCCTCTGCTCCGATGCTGAAAGCCTGAATCCCAGAGTGAGGAAGAGCCCTGCAGACAAGGCATCCGCTGTGCTGGGGGGTAGGGGGCAGTGACTGGATGGGGATCCAGAAGATTCTGCTCCCAGCACTGCCAGCAGCATGGGCTGTGTGGCCTTGGACAAGTCACTTCACCTCTCTGGGCCTCCGTTTTCCATAGGACTATTGGGAACTGGTGCCGAGTCTTCAACCTCTTGTTTCCTTAGCTTCTTGGTGGAATAAGTAGGGAAGAAAACACTGACCCCTTAGGCTTATCGGAACATAAAACTTCGTTGTTTTTAGAAATGCATACGTGCTCTGGAAATGGTTGGCGATATCAGAAACATTCACAACCTGGTGAGTTCTAAGAGGCGCTGGAGATGAAAGGGGTGTGACTCATCCATTCCTGAACAGATAGTTAGGAGGGTCTACTACGTGCTCGTCAGAAATCCCTGCATGCGTGAATCTTCAAGTCTGGAGCATGGAGACACAGATAAAATGATAAAATACGGCGCGTGTCGGTTGGTGATAAGTACTGTAGAGAAGAAAAAAATGGGGGGGAGGTGCCAGTGGCTGTGGGGTTTGCACTTTCAAAAACGGTCGTCACAGATGACCTCACTGAGCTGAAGACGGAGCCATGTGGAAATCTGCAGGGAAGAGTGTTTCAGGCTGAGGGAACGGCAGGTGCCAAGGCTCCAAGTTATGGAGTATGCTTGGCATGGGTGAAGATGTGGAAGGAGGTCAGTGAGGCCGAGGGAGGGAAGGAGGAGAGTCCGGGGCAGGAGCGAGGGCACGGGCTGTGTGCAGGGCCTTGAAGCTCTCGGCAGGCAGGACGGGCTACTTAGAAGGAAATGAGCCACGGTAAGGGTTTTGTTTTCTTAACGGGATCCCTCTGCCTGCTGGGCTGACAGACTAGAGATTGACAAGAGGAAAAGTAAGGAGACTGACAAGGAGCCTCCCCTCTTCCTTGTCCTGACCGAAAGGCCCCCTGAGGGGCGCCTGGTGGCTTAGTGGGTTGAGTGTCAGCCTTCAGCTCAGGTCATGATGCCAGAGTCTTTGGGATTGAGCCCTACAGGGGGCAAAAAAAGAAAGGAAAAAGGAGAGAAAGAGAGGGAGAGAGGGAGGGATGGAGGGAGGAAGGAATAAAGGGAGGAAGGGAGGAAGAAAAGTCTCCTGAGAAGGGCAGGCCTCGGAGGGCCCCGGGGCAGGGCAGAGAGGCCTGGAGCCTCTGGAGGGCACCGTGGGGGTCATGGGGTGGTGGGGAGAGGGCTTGGGCTGTTTTCTCTCTTTGTACGTTTTCTTCCTGGACTCTGGAAGACTGCAGAGTGAGGGAGGGGATAAGGGTCTCTGAGTCACGTCGGAGGAAGGGACTCTAGAGGGGAAATGGAAGCGCACCCGGAGAGCAGCCTTGGAAAGAGGAGAAGCACTTCTCAGCGTTCCGGGCAGGTGCAGGGCCGTGGGAAGCCCACATACCATTTAATCCTACCACGACTAAAGGCACTAGGAACGCAAGGCTGTTTGACAGTGAAGCCGTCTCATGCTTGGGGAGGTCAAAGAAACCAGCTAGGGTCAGACAGCTCATCAGGGAATGTGCCCGACTCCATGGCAGGGGTCCAGCTGCCAAGGGAGAGGAAGGGCGGGCAGCCCTCAAAACTGTGCACACCCCCACCTACCTTCTTGTCACATACACGCACACATGCGTGCACGCACCCTGGATCCAGCGTGGGCACAGCTGGAGCAGTCGGACGGAGTCCTAACGTGCTTCTGGAAGGAGCCCCGCTAGCAGAGTCAGGCAGTGATGCCCCAGCGTCCAGGGAAGGACGGGCTCCTGTGTCATCTGTGAGATGACATAACATGCCCAGTGATCTAAGAGTCTGTGTCCTGCTCATTCATTGCTCCCATCACGTACCAGATGTTTACTGAATGCCTGTCATATGTCAGACACTGAGAGGGCAGGGTCGGCAAAGTTTCTTTTAAAGGACCAGACAGTAGAGATTGTAGGCTTTGTGGGCCATACAGACTCTGACACAGCTGCTCAGCTCTGTCTCGGTGCAGAAAGCAGCCAGAGGGACTGTGTAAACGGATGAGTGTGGCCGTGTTCCGATAAAACTTTATTTATAAAGATTAGGCAGTGAGCTCAATGTGGCCCGTGGGCTGTAGTTTACCAAGGCCTGCAGCAGAGCTACCAGGGTGAGCAAAACAAATGCAGTGTCTGTTTAAATAGTCACAGGCAACGTAAGTGCTGGGAGAGTAAGGACGGAGCCACGGACACACAGCAGGCCCTGATCTGGTGGGGGTGGCAGCCGGAGCCGTGAGTGCGGTCGGGAAGGATTTATCGAAGAGCTAACGTCTGAGCTGGGCTGAGAAGGATGTGCAGGCCTTAGCTCCGTGAAGCTGGGGAGCGGGGGCACAGCATATGCAAAGGCCCTGCAGTGTGTGTGTCGGGGCGGTGCATGTGTATTAGAAGAAACAACAGAAGGCAGGTGTGGTTGGTGTTAGAGACTCCAGGGAGAGGAAGAGGAAACGATGCTGGATACAGAACAGGACGGCATTGTAGGCCACGTTCAGGATGGCGGCTTGTGTCCCTGGGATGGCTTTTAACCACAGTGACATGGGCAGATTCATGTTTTATGAAGACTGCTTTGGTGGCACCTGCAGAACTGATTGGAGGTGAGTGAGAGGGAATTCAGGGGACAAAGGGGCTGTGTCAAGGGCCCAGCTGGACCTCTGGGCCTCGGAAGTAAGGTGGGTTCTGACAGCCATTGGAATGGGGATGTGGCCGAGGCCGGGGTGTGCCAGAGGTCACCTGGGGGGCACCAGGTCTGGGAAGAGAAGGCTTGAGGGCAAACCTGGAGGCAATGGATAGAGTCCGAATTATGATGAAAATCAGGGAGTGGTCAGGGTGAACATGAGGGAGGTCGAGTATGACCAAATGAAAGGTTCTGGGGGGCTCGGTGACCTTGCAGTCAACTGTCACTACGCAGAGGGCCACAGCAGTGGAGTGATCCGGCAGAAGCCACGGAGGGGGTGCTGAAGGGAGAGGGCGGAGATCGTGGGGTGGGGTGTGGCCCTGAAGGGAGGGGGAGCCGGAGGCAGCTGAATGAGGAGGGGCGGAGAGGGTCTTCGTTGCTTGGTTGGTGCTATTTTAAAATGGGAAAAATCCAGCACAAGGAAACTTTCTTTTTCTTTTCCTTTTCTTTTTTCTTCCTCCCTCCCTTCCTTCTTCCTCCCTCCCTTCCTTCCTTTCTTCCTTCCTTCCAAGATTTATTCATTAATGATTTGAGAGAGAGAGAGAGCAAGTGACCAGGGGGTGAGCCAGAGGGAGAAGATCTCCCGCAGGGCCTGACACAGGGCTCAGTCTCACGACCCTCAGACCATGACCTGAGCAGAAATCAAGAGTCAATGCTTAACCAACTGAGCCACCCAGGCGCCCCATAGAGGGAACTTTCTTATGTCCAGACTTTCCCTGTTCCAATTTTTGTTTTGTTTTGTTTGTTTTTGTTATTTGCACATTTTGTTTATTTTGTATCACTAACTTCCAAGTCCTACAGATATAGTGGTGGCTCAAATGAAAACATTCACTGTTCTAAAATAATTCCTGAGCCTACAAATAACTTTTCTTACAAGTGTGTCCTCTACCTTTGAAGAGGTTGCGTGGTCTCGGGGACAGTGGGATTGGGCAGGCATCAGGAGAGCTGGTGACCAGTCCCCAGGAGGATAAGAATCAACTAGATCTGAACAAACTGGTCGACCAGGAAAAGTTGGGTGTAAGGAAGACCGCGGATCAAGAAGGTGTCCTGAGAAGGTCAGAGGGGTCGCCTCCGAGATGGAGGGCCTGACCTTCGAAAGGAGGAAATTACTCAGCTGAAACAGGGGGTCAGGAGGAGAGGGTGGGTGGTTTGGCCTCTGGTGGGGCGTTTTTGAAGATTCCTCTCAATGGCTTCTAATGATAACAGGCCAGGTGTTGGGGCCGTGGGCAAGCCCCAGGGCCATGGAAGTGGAAGGTTCGCAGTGTCCACTGCGAAGGGAGGCAGAGTCGATGGAGCGTGTGTGCGAAGGTTTCCATGCAGGGCTGAAGGGCCGGCTGGTGTCGAGCATCTCGGGGGCACACGGCTGCCTTCATGGGGGGCGCTCACCCGCGGTGCTCTGGGGTCTGGGGCAGCGGAGAGGACAAGGCTGATAGTGAGGGTCTTTGCTCCAATTGCCATAACAAAATACCGTAAACCAGGCAGGTTATCAACGACAGAACTTTCTCACAGCTCCGAAGGCTGGGATTGGGGTTCCAGCACAGTTGGGGTCCGGCGAGAGCTCTCCTGCAGGCTGCAGACCGCCCACGTCTGGCTCCGCTGGTGGCAGAAGGAGCCAGCTAGGTCTGGCCTCTGCTTCTCCGGTAACCCCATCCGGGGGCTCCACCCGGTCACCAAAGCGCCTCCCAGACCCCATCTCCTAACATCATGACGTTGAGCATGAGATCTCAACATACGAGTTTGGGGGGACACAAACATCCCTAGCGGGGGAGGGGAATTCTCCAGGAGGGGTGTTTAGCCAGGCAGGGTCACAACAAAGGCAAGAAGGGGAGGGGATGTAGGGAATTAGGGAGAAAGTTTTTGGCGTGATGGACCATGGTGGGAAGTGAAGACAGGAGGGGCCGATGGTGCCTCAGGGAGCTCAAGGAGATTTCTGGAGGAAGAGCAGGCTAGGCTGGGGGAAAGTAAGCGCGAAGGCTGTGAGTTGGGTTGGTGAGCCTGTGACCCGCAGCCAGAAGGCCACTGCGGCTGGAGCCAAGGGGCTGAGAGCAGGGGGGTGAGGAAATGCACCAGGGAGCGAGCCAGGGGCTGGAGGCCAGGCCAAGCAGAGATTTTATCTAAGTGTGATGAGAGGCCATTGGTGGGTTTCAAACACATGGATCTGGCTGCCCTGT
Source organism: Ailurus styani (assembly GCA_002007465.1). Classification (NCBI taxonomy): domain Eukaryota; kingdom Metazoa; phylum Chordata; class Mammalia; order Carnivora; family Ailuridae; genus Ailurus; species Ailurus styani. The sequence goes on from LNAC01000043.1 coordinate 4,005,858, forward strand.
GGAGATTCGACTGAGCAGAGGAGAGCGGGAAGCTTCCAGATAGGCAGCTACCGTGGGACTCCAGGTGGAGGGGTGGAAAGTGTCCGGATCCGGAAGCCACTGCGAGTGGAACTGACGAGTTTGCACATGTCCTGTGGGGGTGATGGCAGGCGAGGGGCTCAGGGTGACTCCCAACACTTTCTAGATGCGTAACTGAGCAGGTGGACCCTGCTCTACCCCGTCAGTCTCTGGGTGCGTGACCCTGACCCTGCCTTGTGTCAAGAACCATCTTCTCGAGCATCTCCGTTTTTCCCTTGCTTAGCTGGGCAGCTTTGTTCTCGCGTTTTGTTTTGTTTTGTTTTGTTGCCAGAGTGGATTTAAAAGGGCATTCCAGGCTCCGGGCCCTGGAGAAGCCACTGCTCTGTGCTGCGGCTTTATTAACAGCTCCATGTTCCCTCCAAGCTGCTGTTATCATTCTCCTGTGGGGATTCCCCAAGAACACTGGAGAATCTTTCATGGGAACTTGGGGATGACAAGACATCCATTATTGGCTGTTTTAAACTCTTTCCCCTTCCCTCTGGAGTCAGGGTGCCTTCTAGGCTTTTACTCACTGCCGCCAAAGTGCAATTTTCAAAATGTAAATTTGTACGCTTTACCTACATCCTTAAAACCCTCTGACAGCTTCCCATTACTCTTTGGATAAAGACAGAGTCTTTGCTGTGGCCTGTAAGGTTCTGTGCCTGGGCTGGCCTGGCTTGTTCTGCCAGCCCCATCTTGACCCAGGCTCCCTCCACTCTGGTCTTCCTTCAGATTCTGCACTCAGCACACTGCTTCCTGCCTCCGGGCCTTTGCACATGCTATTCTCTCTTCTCAGGCTGCTTCTTCTTCTCCTCCTTACTTGGATATTTCCCACTATCCTCAGGTCTCAGTTCCTCAGGAAAGCATTTTTCCTCTCCCATATGAGGTCAAATGTATCCCATTTTAAACTCATACCACCAAGTATCTCTCCTTTGTGGCATTTCTCAGAATTACAATTTTATATTCACTTAGAATGAATGAATGAATGGTTCTCACATTTGTCCTCTCTACTGCATCCCTTACGTTGCTACTCTGGTCTGGATCCACGTCGTCTCTGGCTGGTCTGTGGAAACAGCCCTCTGCTGTCTCCCAGCCCCAGCCTCACTTCCTCCAATGCCTGTGGAGCTGTCTTCCCAAAGCCCCACTTTTAACAGAGCAGGCCACTCCTCTGCCTTAAACGAATGCCACCACAGTAATATTTTTACCAGCACAAACTTGGGAATCATCTAAATGTCTAATAGTGCAAAGGTTAACCAAATATGATACTTCCATATAGTGGGGTATTATTAAGCTATTTAATAATAAAGGAAAGTTTGGGGGCACCTGGGTGGCTCAGTTGGTTAAGCGACTGCCTTCAGCTCAGGTCATGATCTCAGGGTCCTGGGATGGAGCCCTGCATCGGGCTCTCTGCTCAGCGGAGAGCCTGCTTCTCCCTCTCCCTCTACCTGTTGCTCTGCCTATTTGTGCTCTCTACCTCTCTGTCAAATAAATAAATAAAATTTAAAAAATAATAATAAAGGAAAATTTTAATGATAAGAGAAAAGGTTGGGGGTGCCTGGGTGTCTCAGTCTGTTAAGCATCTGACTCTTGGTTTTGGCTCAGGTCATGATCTCAGGATCGAGTTCCACAGGGGGCTTCCTGCTCAGTGAGGGGTCTGCTTCTCCCTCTGCTCCCCCCACCTCCGCTCCTTCCCCCGGCTTGTGTTCCCCTTTACACTCTTTCAAATAAATAAATAAAATAAAAATCTTAAAAAAAAAAAAAAAAGGAGCGCCTGGATGGTTCAGTCGGTTAAGCGGCTGCCTTTGGCTCAGGTCATGATCCTGGTGTCCCAGGATCAGGCTCCCTCCTCAATGGGGAGACTGTTTCTCCCTCTGCTTCTACCCCTGGCTTGTGTTCTCTCTCTCTCTCTCTCTCTCTCTCTCTCTCTCAAATAAATAAATAAAACAAAAATCATTAAAAAAATTAGACAATTGTTTGGATTAAATGAGATCATACATGGAAAGTACTTTGCACAGTGCCTGATTCATATATGTCCTAACTTGATGATGACTATTGTTGTTTTACCACAGTTGTTAATATTATGGGAAATATCTTTGAATTACAAAGGGATTATTATGAATAGTCTTGCTTTTGAAAGAATTTTCCCAGTCCTTTGGGTAGAGCTTTCTACTCAGACCTCTGGGACGTTCATCTGCTCCCGTTCCCCTCTCATCTGCAGTGACCCCTCTGCCACCATGAGGAACATCTTCAAGAGGAACCAGGAACCCATTGTGGCTCCTGCCACCACCGCTGCCACAATATCAACCGGGCTCTTAGACAACTCTACTGAGAGCGGGGGTGCTGGGGAGAATAAGGAGGATGTGTTTGCCAAGATAAAAGAGAAATTCTTCAATGAGATCCAGAAGATCCCCTGTGAGTGTCCCAGGTGTCTGAGAGGGTGGGGTGAGGCTAGGGTTAGTGAAAGGGCTTATGGGCAGGGCAGGGTGGGGGAGTGGGGAGCGCCAGTGGGATGAGATTGGCTGCATGTTTGGATTCCAGGATGGGTTATTTGGGGAGTCCCTTCAGGAATAGGGGAGAATGTGGTCCGGCACTAATAAAGGGAAGAAAGGGTTTTATGTGCCCCAGTCTCCCAGGGGAAAAAAAATTCTTACAATTTAGAAAATTGTCAAAATTTGAAACCAAAGGAAGATGAAAAATCATGAAACAAGTCATTATTGAGGTTTTCCAGTCACATTTTGAAACTACTTTAGTGTGGAAGACAGAAAATACCTCCCCTCATCCTGCATTGCTTTCTGAATTCTCGGCAAAGGCTGTATAGGAATCACCAGAGATTAAGGGGAGCAGCCCCCACCCGCGGGAGATGGCACTTCAGGACCACGGAGAGCAGCCCAGGGCCCATCCCCAAATATTTGAGTTCTGCCAAGCTGAGGCTTCTAGGTCCTAAAGGAGCTTGGCCTGCTGGCTCTGGGTCAGCCCTCTCAAGACTGGGCATAGGGAATGGGTTGAAGGGGCTCTTCCTATACCGGGGTCAGATAAGGACCATCCCATTCTCTCTGATATAAGCCAGTTTTCCATAGATGAAAGGAGTCAAAACTCAACAGGCCAAGCTGATGTTCTTGCTTGTATACACCTGGCTGCTATCTCTCAGTTACGAGGCTATACCACAAGGGCAGTAGGCTAAGGAGAGAGCAAGGTATTAATGAAAAGACACACAAAAAGGATATGCAACTTATACATCAATCACTCATTAGCGTGTCGTTCACAAAGGTGGAGTGTGGGCATTGGAGTTCACAGTCTCCACCCATTTTAGCCAATGCTATGGGATCAGGGGCTGTAAGGCTGAGCGCTGCTGACTTCGGGGTCTTCTCTGTGTGGACAGTACCACCCTGGGCACTGATTGCCATTGCTGTAGTAGCTGGCCTCCTGCTTCTCACCTGCTGCTTCTGTATCTGCAAGAAGTGCTGCTCTAAGAAGAAGAAGAACAAAAAGGAGAAAGGCAAAGGCATGAAGAACGCCATGAACATGAAGGACATGAAAGGGGGTCAGGTAGGACAATGCAGGGGTGGGAGGAATGGAGAGGGGCCCAGCCCAGCCATTCCAGAGTCTGGAAGCTGAAACAAAGGCTTCTGGGCTCTACAACCAAAACAACTCCCCTTTCTAAAACTCCACATGCCCCCCATACCTGTGCCTTTTGGCTACATCTCTAGTGAAATGTTGTCTACCCATCAGCTGGTGGGAAGGGGGGACTTATTCACACGTTAGCATGGACTCATCCTTGAAAAGACAGAGGAAGAGAACAATGTATTGACCCCCAAAGAGGCGATGGGACAAAATGTTGGAAAGAGAAACCCCAACCCACCAAGAAACCACTATGAGAGTGACCCTGTGTTTTCCTGCCAGAAGAGACTGAAGGACAAAATCTCGCTGGAGGCCTCTACTTGGGATGGGTGGGGGATCGAATGAGGTAAAAGAATGGTCGCAAGGCACCAAGACAGGGCCAAGTGGAATCCATCTCTCTAGTCACATAATGATTTGGTTTATTTACCCCTGTTTTTTGAGGTTGATTGGCCCGGAAAGTTCCTTTGGTAAACCCTTGTTTCTCCTTTTATGTTTACAAAGGCCCCTGTGTGCTTCATTTTACCCACATTTGTTCATTTGTTTTGGGAGTGACGAGGAGAAATCTCTTGCTCAAGAAATCAATATGGAGGATGGAAGGAAGGGCTTGATCTCAAGAAGTCAGCCAGAGATTAAAGCCTTTGAGTGCTTGTGTGTGCTTGTAAGCCACATGCCTGGACGTGTGTGTGTGTGTGTGTGTGTGTGTGTGTGTGTGTGTGTGTGTCCAAAAGAAGCCTGCAGTAGAAAGTCGGGTAGGAGGGGAGGGAAGACGCCAAGAAGGATCTGGATGTAGCCCAGCCTGCTCTCACCAGGAGCCTGTGACTTCAGGGGCTGGTCTGAGCTGTAGGATTTTCTCTTACATCACTTTCCCCTTCCCTTTTCACCTCTGTGGACTCTCCGTACTCCGGAATGCCCGGACTGTGCTCCTGGTAAGTCTTGCCCACGGTGGGTGGGGCCTGAGCTGGGCAAGTACTGGGGAGGGGCTAACAAGGGAAGCGCCTAGAGCATCGGCATGGTGCCTGGCTTCACAGGACTGTCTTGCAGGGAGAGAGGCACACCCAAGCCAGAGCCGTGTCTTCCGGACACAGGCTGGGGTCCTGAGGGGCTGCCTGGGGGCTTTGAGGGGCTGTGCAGAAGCAAGTCCCCCAGGACAGTGCCCCATTCCGACTCCTCGCCCACGCCCAGCTCTGAGTCAGGGTCAGCACAGAGGGGCTGGCTGCCCCATGGCCCTGCACCGGCCGGGCTCCGTTCTCTCCTCCGAACTCGGCCCTCCTCTTGCCCAGACCCCGCAGGATGATGACGACGCAGAGACCGGCCTGACTGAGGGAGAAGGTGAAGGGGAGGAAGAGAAAGAGCCAGAGAATCTGGGCAAACTGCAGTTTTCCCTGGATTATGATTTCCAGGCCAACCAGGTATGAGGACCTGGCTGGAGGCTGAAGAGGGGGATGGAGCAGAGGGCTGGGATTTGGGTGGGAGGGGGATAGAAACAGCTGCACACTCCCACACCCCTCACCCCCACCTCGGCCCGTAAGTGTTGCTCCTTTCCATGGAGTGGGGTGGGCTGGAAACCACAGGCATGTACCACAGGCATGTTGAGTCTGCCTTGGCCACCAGTGTGCTCTAGAGAAGGTTCTCTGGCTCAGATGAGCTCTGCCAGCAACTTGCCCACCAACCTTGGGCAAATCAGTTGCCCTCTCGGCTTCCACTTCCACCGATGTCATGGCAGATTCCTGGGCTGGAGATGGAGACCGGTCTTCCTCTCTAGCACCAGCCTGTTCCCCCCTCCCCAGCTGCCCAGCCCTGGGGAAGGGTTGGTGCATGCTGGGTCTGGGGCCAGGTCTGGTTTTGGAGCAGTCCTGAGACTCAGGGCCCCCTTGTTCTCTCCGCAGCTTACCGTCGGCGTTCTGCAGGCTGCTGAATTGCCCGCCCTGGACATGGGAGGCACCTCAGACCCTTATGTCAAAGTCTTCCTTCTTCCAGACAAGAAGAAGAAATATGAGACCAAAGTCCATCGGAAGACCCTGAACCCTGCCTTCAATGAAACTTTCACCTTCAAGGTGATGCAGGCGGGAAGGATAATCCCAGTTCCCTCCCTGATCCCAATTCCATTTGAGTTCTGCAGACCTTTCCTTGGTCCTTGGCCACGGCTAAGGCCCTGGAATGAGCTCAGGCTGGAACAATGGCAGGTTGGACTGTGGGCTTATGGGTGAGGTCACTGCTCAGGCTTCTGTAGGACTGGGACATCCCCCCTTCCCACACACACTCTGCTCCCCCAGACCCCGAAGTCTTCTCTCTGTCTCTACAGATTCACCGGGAGTCCCGTGGGTTAGCGGAAACAGAGCTCAAACCCAGGGTCCAGCCCACGGCAGCCCCTGGAGTTGCTTTGACGCCCCCCCCTCTGATCCTGCTTGTCCCCTCCAGGTGCCATACCAGGAGCTGGGAGGCAAAACCCTGGTGATGGCCATCTATGACTTTGACCGCTTCTCCAAACACGACATCATTGGAGAGGTAAAGGTGCCTATGAACACCGTGGACCTTGGCCAGCCCATCGAGGAGTGGAGAGACCTGCAGGGCGGGGAGAAGGAGGAGGTGAGAGCAGAGACTGGGTGGAAGATGAATGTGGCTGCCCACCTGGTCTACCTACCACCTACTGGCACGACAGGGAGAGGGTGGGGTTTAGAGTGGGGGGGCTGGGTTTCTGAACCAGTTGCTTTCCCTCCCAGCAACTGCTAAGCATTCAATCACTTACGCAACATTTTTTAAGCACCTGTGTGCCATAGACTGTTTGCCAAATACTCGATGTTAGCCACCGCTCCTTCCAAGCATTGGTCCTTTGTCTGGGCCAAGCCCCTGCTGTGTGTCCAGCGCAGTACCAGCTGGTAATGGAGGGGGCGAGAAGAGACACTCACGACCCCCTTCCTCCCCCGGGGCTCGCGCTGTGTGAAGGCAGGGCCAGCGCACCTGAGCTGGGATGGGGGTGGTCAGAATTGGCCCGAGGGGCCCCATCTCTGAGCAGCTCGGCTCTGCCTGATGTTGGCAGAGCTCATAGGACCCAGCAGCCCTGGGCTCTAATCCTGCCCCCAGTGCTAAATTGTTGTGGACTTTGTGGAACTCTCACTGATCCAAAAGAACCCTCCACCTATCTACGGGAAAGTGTTCTGGGGACAGTCACTGAGGAAAAGGGACACAAAGTGCTTTGAAGACCACGGATCCCTCCGCAGGCAGGATGGTTGACCCGGAGCGGCCTCAAGGACGGGAGGACTCAGGGGGGAAGGCTTCCGAGACAGTTTCCCGGTGTCCTTGGAAATGAACCCTTTCCAGCGTACCACACCCACTCCTTCCTACCTCCCCTAGGCCTGGGGTAGGAGCCAGGCCACCCCCGCACCCGGGTCTGTTACCACCCACACTCCTGACTCCTGCCCGCAGCCCGTGCTCCGCTCCTCACTCCCGAGGCCATGGCTCCTGCAGTGCCACTCTCAGGGGCTTTGCTGAACTGCAGCAGGAGGCCTGAGACCTCAAACATCAGATGTGGGGACTGGGGACCGAGAGAGCTGGGGAGGCACCACTGTCTCGCCAGTCTCGGCAAGAGGGGGGTGAACCGTGCTGGAAGTGGTGGGATGGCTGAGATGACCCTGAGCCCCGCTCTCCCCCCTGGGCAGCCAGAGAAGCTGGGTGACATCTGCACCTCCCTGCGCTATGTGCCCACGGCCGGGAAGCTCACCGTCTGCATCCTGGAGGCCAAGAACCTGAAGAAGATGGACGTGGGCGGCCTTTCAGGTACCTGCAGGGCTTCTGGCTGCCAGTGGGTGGCAGCAGCGAGCTGGCCAGGGCCCCGAGCCCTCCTTTCGCACACTCGTTAGAGGAGCTCCTTCCTGCCCCGGGACCCAGAGGCTCTGTCTGAGCAGCTGTGGGTCCTGAGGGCAGGACGTGAAGCAGGAGCCGCCTGGCTTTCCCTCCTTTCTCCAAGGGTGCCCTGCCCCTGCTCCGAGCTGCCAGGCAGTATGGGCCGTGGAGGAAAGGATGGGAGAAGCCTCATCTCGCAGATGAGTTAGTGACTTCTCCCAGGGAAGAGTAGGAAGCAGACAGGGTGCAGGCCAGAGCTTGCCTCTCTGCCGTGTCACCAACCATCTGGGACACTTCTCCAGGGGAGGCCCTGCCGGCTTTACCTTGGAAGGGGACTGCGGGGTGGGGAGTGCTCGGGGTGGGGCTGGCCCACAGCATGGGTCTGCTGGGACAGGGGAGCTCGCTGTCTCTGCCACGCCTCCCCTGGAATCAGGCCTGGCGCCTGGGCCCCCGTTCTGCCACTGACCGGCCGTGAGACCGGGGGCTCATCATTTCCCGTCTGTGGGCCTGTTTCTCATCTGCGAGGTCTGGACGGTTGGATTGAATGGGGGACGGCAGATGTGTGTGGTGCCTGCAGCACGCCCCTGTCCCCTGCCCAGGACAGAGAGCAGCGCGTGACCCCCTTCCTCCTTCGGACGAGGCCTTACTTAGTCTGGGGGACGGCCACAACCAGTCAGCCCACGGTGGTGCTCGAAGTGCAGTCTTCTTGCTGCCTCTGAACTAGACACTCACTCTGCTTCTTTGGGACTCTGCTGCCCGTGCCCCAGGGCTTGCTGGGTGCCTGGCCTTGGCTGGGGGTGGCGGGGCGCTCTGGGAGGCGAGGGCATTTGGTGGGAGGGTGGGGTCTGAGGGGGCCTCTCCGGGGCTGGGGTTCTACCTGCGCAGATCCCTACGTGAAGATCCACCTGATGCAGAACGGCAAGAGGCTCAAGAAGAAGAAGACGACGGTGAAGAAGAAGACACTGAACCCTTACTTCAATGAGTCCTTCAGCTTTGAGATCCCCTTCGAGCAGATTCAGGTGCTCGGGTTTCCGGGCCCCAGGGTGCAGGCAGCTGGGGGTGCACGCGTGCCCTCGTGGGGCTTGAGGGGACTCACCCGCAGACCTGGAGCCGCCTCGCTCGGGTGGGGAGGGCTCTGGCTCTCACGGTGCCGTCCCGAGGCCTCCTTCCCAGGGCCCCTTCCAGAGTTTTCTGAGATGAACATGAACTCTTCAAAACAATTCTACCAGTCATTCCTTTAGGACCAGGGGCACCTGAGTGTGTGGTGGGCCGGTTGGAGCTGCCGAGGAAGTGGGGGGCAGCCTCCTCCTCGCCCAGCCGCTTCCCGCCCTGGTCATCCTTCCCCCACTTCTGCTGCTCCCTAGGTCTGCTCCCAGCTACCCACCCCCAGCCCCCTTCCTCTCCCCTCTTACCCTCCATCCTTCCCTTCTCTACTCTCTCCTTCCCTCCTCCTACCGGCAAGCTCTGTAAGTGTTGGAGGTGAGGTCTGTTTTTCACCACCTGTGGCCATGAGTGGGATCTGAACGTGGCAGGACCAGACACCCACCCAGCCATCAGGGGCTTGCAGAGGGCTGGATCCTCTTGGAGTCTTGGTCTCTTCCTCTTTGGGGTGAACTGCCCCCTCTTCTCTTCCTCACCCCCCCCCCCAGAGCTGGGAGGCAGTGGTGCCAAGGGGATCCTCAGAGCCGGTGCTGTCCTCTGTGGAGAATTCTTCAAGGGGACAAGGTGCAGCTCAGTGATAATGTTAGACCAAGAGGGGTCCTCCCTGTGGAAAACTTAAGATGGATATGAAGTGCACTGGCCCAGGTGTGTCAAATTCGACAAGCCTAAAACCAATGTAACGATCTTCCCCATACCCCTCCCAGCCAAACCTGCTTCACCTGCTTTCCGTTTTCAAGTGAGAGACCTAGGCCTCATCTCAGACCCTCTGCCCTTTTTCTTTCCTTTATCATTTATCCAACATACTTTGCCGAGCATTCCCTAAGCGCCAGGAACTCGCGAGGTGCTGGAGAAACACAGGTGTAGAAGACGCAGTCCTTGCTGGCGAGGGCCTCAGAGTCGGGAGGGACAGCAGGAACAGGCCACCGAAGCACACGGAGACAGGGCTTCAGTGTGTGTAGACACAGGGCACCGTGAACAATCAGCGGAGGCTCCCCGGAGCAAGTCTGGTCCTAAAGGATGAGCCTGAGTTGGGGGCGGGGGTAGGTAGAAGGTCTGGGGGGAGGTGGTGAGGCCAGAGGAAGGTACTGATTGTCCCTTCAGTCAGTCCGACTGACCCACCAAGTCCTCTTGATTCTCTCCCCTCAACACCTCTCTAGTCTGGCCCCTACTTCCATTCCCACTGTCCTGCCTTGGCTCAGGCATTCACGACCCACTCTCCCAACCCTCCTGCGGCCCCCCAGCCAGGCCCAGTTCCCCTCCAGTGAATCTCCCACCTCAGCGCCTGGGTTCTCTCCCTGAAATTTCCATGCCACTCCTCTCAGAAGTCTTCGGGGGCTCCCTGCCTCTCACCTGAAGGATAAAATGCCCATTCCTTGGCTGAGCACATCCACACACCCCCCCCCCCCCGCCAGTGACCCCATTTCCACCTTGTTGCTTCTCATGCTCTACCTCAGTGGCTCTGAACTTTGTCTGTTTCCAGACAGCAGGTGCGCACTTGTGTTTCTGTGCCTTGACCCAGGCTACTCTTCCTTCCTGGGATCCTCTTCTCTCTCTGCCTAGAGAAGCCCTCAGCCCTCACCTCTCAGTTTCTATGTCACCTCCTCTGTGAAGCCTTTCCTGACTGACCCGAGGAGGACTGTCACCTCATCTGAGTTCCAAGAGTACCTTGTGCTTACCTCTCTACCTTAAACTTTATCACTTGAGTTGTATGTTTCTGAGTACGTGTCTGCTGCTTTCGTTGGAGGTGATGCTGACTTTTTCCCTTTTCCTCACCGCCGTCCACCCCCAGGCCCTCAACAGCGGCCGGAGCATGGCACGTGCTCAGTAAGTGCCTATTGGCAGAAACAAAGGCTGTTTCCGGAAGGTGCGGTCCCTGCCTGTGTGTAAGTTCAGTCTTAGTTGGAGCCAGAGAGGGAAGCAAGGAGCCCTGGGAGGCCTCTCCTTGCTGAGCATTTGGAGTAGAGGAGGGAGGAGGAGAAGTTTGGTCACGGGATCGCTCGTTTTCACCTGCCAACTCCTTCCTTCCTTTGTTTCCCTACAGAAAGTCCAGGTAGTGGTCACCGTGCTGGACTATGACAAGCTGGGCAAGAATGAAGCCATCGGCAAGATCTTTGTGGGCAGCAACGCCACGGGCACGGAGCTGCGACACTGGTCTGACATGCTGGCCAACCCCCGGAGGCCCATCGCCCAATGGCACTCGCTCAAGCCTGAGGAAGAGGTGGACGCACTTCTGGGCAAGAACAAGTAGGCAGCAGCGGCCAGGAGCCCGCGGCGTGACAGACACTGACAAGATCCAGAGCTATCAATACCTCAGTTATGCGACCTTAGAGGTTTTCTTTCTCATTTGTTTGTGGTTGTGTCCTTGTTTTTCCTTCCTTTATCTCTTTTTAAAGACCAACTTCCCTCTGATGGCTGTGTGAGGAGAGTCCCCTAACAGGTGAAAGAGAAGTCTGGCTCTTCTCATCGTCCCAGGAGCTGTCCTTGCTGCATGCCCTGTCTCATTTCCCTCTCACTCCTTCGAAGCTTCTCTTAGGCCTCACCCTGTGTGAGGCCCTCTTCTGGCAGAAAGTCGCAGAACTTCCTGTTTTTTGAGCGTTCTGGACCAACAAAATGGCAGCACATCCTGTTTCCTGACAGGAAAGGCAACACAGTGGCCTATGATGCGTGTGCGTGTTTGTGTGCGTGCGTGTGTGCATGTGTGTGTGTGTTTGAGCATCTCTCTGCATTCCTGGAATGAGCCATGGACAGTGAAGTTGTGTGGGAAGAGAAGGCTCTTCACGGACCCTGAAATGAAGAACCATCCACTGTCTAAGTGGGAGATCTTCTGTCAGCTCGTGGAGAGGGCTCAGAATTCTGGTCAGATACCAGAAGCTCCCATACTCCTTGTGGGTGGCTATTTGGGAGACAAGATGTGGAGACTGGATTTGTCCAGAACTAGGACCAAACCCTTGATGCCATCATAGACTTGCTCCTGTCAGGCATGGTTTCCCCACAAATGTGGTTTCTGGGGCATTCACGGACATGAACTATTCATTAGATCGGTCAGGCTCTAACAGGGACCATCACTCCTGGAACCTCACTGTTGTTGACAGTTAACTTCAAACTATGAAGAAACAAGACCCATTACCTAGAAAGACCAAACGAAACTCCCGGATCTTCTTCACTCCCTTCCAGTGGGAAACACACATGCTTTCTCCCTTTCCAGAATATAAGCTATGCGGTTCATTTGTATTGATTCCCCATCATGCTTTTGCTTCTGTTTTCTCTTTTAATCTAAGTGGAGCAACGCTATCTGAAGACTGTTACCTGTACAGAGCCAGAGAACTCTAAAAGGAAGGTTTAAATATTCTTAGTTCCCCTGAGGTCCAGGTAAGAAGGGGGAGGATGGTGGACAGATGGCAGAGATTTCCCGGATGAGACAGGTGGGAGTACTGATTCCCCCCCAGCTCCCACTCCTCTGCCTTCCATGTCAGACAGCTTATGGGTAGCTGCCGTGGCCCAGGGAGACCTGTGGGGAGGCCCTATCCTACCATTTCTTAGGGAGGCTTCTCTCTATGAAAGCCAAGAAGCAGGGTATCCACTCCAAATGGGTGGTAGAGGACACCTCCGGGGGTTTCTACCCCACACTCCATTTTGTCCCATTCCCTCTTCACCTTTTGTCCCCAGCACTGATAAAAAGCCATATATATGTTAGTCAAGTTTGCACTGAGCTTCCTTCCAAGCATTCAGCCTGGGCAAGAGAGTTAGGCCCCACATGGCCTGAGGCCAGCACCACTTCCTTCCGCCCCTTCCTCCCATCCTTGCCTCCCTTCCTTCAGCCTCTCTTCTATCCATGAAGCCCTGAGGCCCTTGTCATTTCTTCACCACAGAATACTCATAGCTTCCTCAGAACCTTGGGGATCTCTCTCTTTCCCAGCAAAAATGGCAGCACTTCCTGTCCTGCCCCATCTGGGCCATCTCAGCTTCCTGTAGATACCTGAGACAGATGGACAGTGTTAGAGAAAATCAGGCTTTGTGAATCCACATGAGGACAGTGCAGAGTGTCTTTTTATTTTGTTAAAAGAAAGATGGGTTTTTTGTTTCTGCTGTGCCAGCTTTTTTGTTTAGAGTCGGGGATGAGGGAACACCTCCACCAGAAACAGACTGGGAAGCGGGGCTCAGCCTTGTTCATCTCTCAGAGACCCTTCTCCTTGTTAGTGGCCCTTGGTACATGGGAGATTGTATTTTACTGGTCCCTGTGTGAGTGTGGGTGTGTATTTAATGATAAGAAGGTAGGACTCTGACAAGGACTGTGAACTTTGGTCCTTGGGACCAGAGTTGTGGTCATGGTAGAGAGTTGTAGGAAAATAGGGTGCCTTCAGAATCTGGCTGACTGCAGCGTAGGATGTCCTGGTATGGACATCAGAAGTCACTGGAATTTTCTCCCATCCCCAGAGCTATGGGATTTTGGTGCTTTCTCAGGGTCTCTCTCCCCACCATATCCCACAATCCTTGTTCGTAGGACCTCCCTGTTGATCTCATATTCCTTACCTCCAATCTTTTGCCCTTTCCCAATGTACTTGCTACCACCTGAGATTCTTCTGTGCCCATGAACTTAATTCAGCCTTTCTAGAGCCCAAGATTTGCCACTCTTCTGATGGGGAGGAGAGGAAATGGTGGGTACCTCTGGCAGTTAGGGTGTTCATGTGCCAGAAGAGAGGGATTTTGTTACTCTGGGCCCACCTCTAGTGAGCAACCTTGAGGGGTGGGGACAGGTTGCTGAGAGACTGAGTGTTGGCACCAGTGTGGAGCCAGGGAGAGACCTGAGTGTGGGCAACAATTCTTCCCTCCCACCCAGCTAGGTTCCAGCCAGTCTTCGGTTGTGCACTTGGCCCAGATGAGCCATCCTAGTGAAGGCATCTATCCAGGTCCATGAACTAGGAAGATAAACATACTTATGCTTATAAGTTTTCCACACTTGAGGGTTGATGTTACCCGAAGCACGAAGCATCGTTCTGAACCCTCACTGCCATGCAGGTTTATTTCTGGGGATGTTAGGATGCTGGGATGTAGGCCCTAAGTAGGACAGAGTTAGGGTCTGGCTAGTGAGAGGTTCTGGAGGCATCTGTGGCTGTGCGTTCTCACGACCTAAGTCTATTGCAGACAGGAAAATAGCACAGAAGAGATTTTCTCCAAAGGGATTGAGACCATAAAGACCCAAACCCAATCCCACCCAGAACTGGGGTGAGGCCAGAAAGCTCAGTCCTCTCCTTTCTCCTTGAATAATCATTTCAGGAAGGAAACTAACTCTGCCAAAGCCATAGGCAGATTTTTGGACTTCGGAAGTGGAAGCTGAGGCCTGGGGGAAGCAGGGTAGAGAACGCTCGGGCAGCCCCAGACAGCGAGTGAGCAGGTGTTTGGCATGAACGGGAAGTGCCTTTGCAGGGATTCCTTAACTGGAGGATGGGACAGCTGGGATTAGAGCACAGTCTCAGATCCTGATGTTTTTCTTCCCAGGAAACCACACATAGCTGGGTTTCTGCAGAATCAGTTTGGGGTGATTTTGCCAGCCAGGGCTCCAGTGAGAGAGAAGAGAAAGGTTGCAGCAGCCCTTCTGTGGGTAAAACCAGCTCCCCGAAAACCCTGCTTCCAGGCAGTGGGGTGGTGGTGGGTGAGCAGAGAGGCTGAGAAACCTGCTCTGGGGTTGGGAGTGAGATACCATGTTCCTTTAACGTACATTCATTCTTGGTCTCACCCAACCATGTGCAGAGAGGCTGTCCTTTGTCCCTCCACACCAAGGTAGGAAGAGATTGAGCCAGGACCTGCCCTCCTACCCTCTACTCTGTCCTTACCCCCCATCCCCTTCCCACCTGAGGCTGGTTGAGGGCCATTTCTCAGAGCCCTGGCTGGTGGCAGGCAGGGAAGAGTCCCGAGGCCTGACCTTGGTGGCCCAGAGCCCCATGACATGGTTGTCAGACTTGGCAAGTAAAAATACAAGATACCCAGTTCCATTTGCATTTGGGATAAACAATACATAATTTTAAAGCCTAAATATGTCTTGGGCAAAATTTGGGACATTCGATACAAAAAAGTGATTTGTTGTTTATCTGAGATTCAAATTTAACTGGCCATCCTGTGTTTTATCTGGCACCCCATTCTACGACCACTTTGCCCCTCTCCCCCTCAGTCCCGGGGGCCAGAGACTGGTCACCGAGGATCTTACTTAACCTGCTTTTCGAGCTGCAATATTGAGAAGGGGACACTGTGACTTGAAGACACATGAATATACTTTATTTTTTAAGTAACAACAAAACAAGAACCTTCTGAAGCCATTTGAGCCTCATGACCCCCTCCACGTGCATTTAGTTAGATAGAAAAGAAGATAGTGACCTATAAACATACGAACCCCATCTTGTTTAATCGACATGCATGTCTCTGACTTCCTGTAAATAGCCGCATGGCCGTGCTGAGAGTGCCCCCAACCCCTGGCCCCTGACCCCTGACCTCGACCCCACTTCACACACCTCGTTGAGGCTGTCCCTTCGATTTTATGTCACGTCCAGTCTTTGTCCCCGAGCCCCAGCCTGTCTCACCCCATCGGGAATCCCCCAGGGGGAGCTGCGGGCTGGGGGCACCGGTTTCTGGCTCCGGCACCAGCCCTGCCTGGCGCCCCGAAGGCCCGTCCCCACCGCCTGCTGCACATCCGTCTCAGAGCTGACCCTCCGTGTACCGAGGGCTGTGTCCGGCCCAGCGTCTGCTGCCCCAGTAGCTTCTGTGCCCCGCGTTTGTGTGCGGCGCGCCCCTTCCTCCCACTGTATGAACTCACTGAAAAGCCATAAAGGGGGCCTCCTGCAGGAGACTGCCCTTGGTTCCCCCCAGGAGCCCCCGTGTCCCTCGGACTGGCTCCCCACAGAACACTTACGAAGGGCTCCCCTCTTGTCACCCCTCCCGCTCTCTCAGCCCCGTGTCGTGAGGTCGGACGGCGTCCAGGGGTTCTGGCCCAGCGGGCTCCTCCGCCTGGACTCGACGTCCAGCTCCAGCTCCAGCCTCGTGTGAGCGGGGCAGTGGTGAGGACGCCACAGTGTTGGAATCTTCTCGAAGGGCACCGAGGAGGCCACCAGGATCCTCAGGAGTAGCCAGTCAACGGCTCAGGTTCCCATGAGCATCCGGGCTTGACAGCAGCAGCCCTGCTTCTGTGACACCGTGGCCTCGGGGGCTGCGGGTGGCAGTGGAGGAGGGCCGCGGGGGTACGCGGGAGAGGCAGTGGGCCAGCTCTTCCCACCACGCTCCCTCCCGCAGGCTGACAGCGCCCAACAGTGGGTGGCCTGCGGCCTGCAGACCCCCCGCCAGCTCCCCAGCACGGCCCCAGCCGGGAGCACCCTGTGGCGGAGAACCGGGGGGAGCGGGGGCTCCGCGGGTCCCGCGTCACTGGCGCACCAGGATGGGCACGTGGCTCCCAGCCTGCAGCTCCCGGCCGTGGGCGCCGGCGAGGGCGGACGTTCACGGGGATAGGGGCGCCCGGTGAGCGCGAGGCAGCAGAGAGGCGAGAGCGTGAGAGGCCAAGGCCGCAGGCGGTGAGGCGGGCTCTGGCCCTCACGAACCGCGGCCTGTGCGCAGCGACCTTGGTGCTGGGGCATCTCCGGCCGGCTGGGCTCCGGGGCTCAGGGGGGCGAAGCCCGGGTTTAGAGGGGTGGAGACGTGTCTAGGCTCCCGCCGGCGCTCTCCAGGGCCATCCCACTCTCCACAGCCGCGGCAGACGGCAAGGCCGGCGAGAGCTGAGGGGGTCTGGCCTGGTCAGGTGGCGGAGCCGANCGGCAGACGGCAAGGCCGGCGAGAGCTGAGGGGGTCTGGCCTGGTCAGGTAGCGGAGCCGAGTGCGTGGGGTCGGGGGTCTGTCCATCCAGCCCCCCTCAGCCATCAGGCCGCGAGAAGGACCCCCTACAAGGAAGCCTGACTGTTCTGCCCTGACTCCTCTCCCTCTAAGGACTTGATGTGCTGCTTTCGGAAATCCCAGGGATCTGAAAACTTCAGAACAGGGGGGCAGACCCTCGCCTGGCTCAGGTCAGCCCCGGAATGCGTCGGTCCCTCCAGGACCCCCGCCTTTGTCTTCAGAGGAAGGACACATGTGTAGCCCTCGCCCCCCTGCCCGCCCCTCCTCTGCTTGGCAATGCTCTCCACACACCCCCGTATGTGGACTCTGTTGTTCTTGTCTGATCTCTTGTCCAACTGTTATTTTGTAATGAGCTGCGTCTCCTTATTAAAGAGATGAGCTGAAAGAAACCCGGGGGTGGGGGGTGTCTCTGGTGTTTGTGGGGCTGCGGGGCGGGGGGCAGGCAGGCGCTGCCTCCTGAGCCTCCTGAGGGTCTGTCTGCGTGGCCGCCTCGCCTGGGGGAGGGTTCCGAGAATCGGGCCTCGAGGCCAGCGGCTTCCTTCAGGGAAGCAGTACAAGGGGCCTGAGGCCCGTTCTCTTCTTGGGGACGCAGTCTGTGATGGGTGGTGGGGCACACACATCCTCNACGCACGCAGTCTGTGATGGGTGGTGGGGCACACACATCCTCACGACAGCTTTCCGGGGTCAGGGCAGTGGTGCTGGAGGACGTGCTCTGGGAGGCTGGGGGATCCTCGATCCCTCACCGTGGGGCTGGGCTTGGGGGAACACACACCTCCGAGCGCTAAGACACGGAACCTGGGCCGGGGGAATGGAAGTTTGACCAGAATTTCTACGAAGTCCTCCATTGCCTCATTGTAAAGAACTTCAAATGTCTTCGATTTCTGAGGCAAAGATGTTACGGGCCAAGGAGGAAGCTTCAGAATCTTAAGGAAAGAGAAAGTAGGGCAGCAACTGCCCATATGAGAGGGAAAAGAGGGCGAACTGAAATGAAACAAAAGCATTTATGTGGGGTCTTAGAATTGCAATTCGGGTACCCAGCTTTGGGTACCAACCCAATTGTGTCCCTTCTAGAGTAAAAGCCTGAGGTTTTTTATCAGCAGACTGTGGAAGTATTAGGAAATGTACACAAGTTGTTTTCCAAAAATGATGATTGGAAGATGCGATCACATTGTACGATTGGTTTTCCGAGGACAGTCAGTTGTGAGGAAAATCTTTTGCAGGGTGTCCAATTGTTATCAAGAATGTGGAGGCAGCAGGCCTGTGTTCAGTCCTATGCCTCTGCCTAGTTCAATAGTTCAACTCCTGCTTTTTAAAACAAGGTGAAGTGTCAGTCCCAAAATGGAGTCTCTTATGTTCAGAGGTTTCACACAGATTCACACCCCCAAGAACTGGCAAGGGTGAGGCTCCTTCCTCGGTTCCCTCTCCCACCTGTGACCTGTCTCCTGGCCTCGAGGACGGGCCAGCCCTCTGCCATTTCATGAGCTTAGCCCAGGCTGAGATTCCAGCTGTGTCTAACGGCAGCCGGGTGGGAGCGGGGCCCACTGGGCCCAGACTCGTGCTTGCCTGTCGGGTCCAGACAGGAGGCGGCCAAGGCAGGGCAGATCTGGGCTTGCTGCTTTAGCTCCTGAGCGGGGTGGGCTGGGCGGCCTGGCCTGGGGATTTGTCCGGGGGGCG
>LNAC01000043.1:4024230-4046753 GCA_002007465.1 Ailurus styani
CCGTACAGCAGTGGCTGAGCACGTGAGCTCTCCGGCCTGAGCTCTTCCCCTTTGCAGAGGGCTGGACCACATGGCCAGGGGTTACCTGGACCCTGAACAAACACCTCATCAGGTCAAGCGGGGGACACAGACAGAGCAAGGACGTTTGCGATTTAGAAGGCTCTCACATCACACATGCTGCTTTGCCTCTGTTTCGGGCCCCGGGACAGGTCTGAACTCTTCAACCATGACATCATGTGTGTTCTGTTGCTGCTTGGGCTACAAGCAGCTGGGTGACAGCAAGGGAAAAGAATCTTTCCTCCCTGTGCCTGCGCCAAGTCAGTGACGAGGGATTTCCGCTTGGCAGAAAACACAGGGCTGAGCAAAGCCAGAGGCAGGGCTTGCTGGATGGAGAAACCAGACCCGAACCTTGGCTGAGTGAGGTCAGACCTGGCCACCCACCTGCACCCCCCCAGCCAGCGGGCCTGTGCGGCCGCCCCACTCTGCATGGCTGCTTTGCGGGGAGTTTGGATTTAACCTCCAGTAACCTCGAAGCTCTGCAGTTGGAAGCTACTGAGCGGTTTTGGCTCTCCTGAATCACACAGTGGCCTAGCGAAGGCCATTATGGATACAGCAGAGGGCTGAGGGGGAACGCGGGGCGACCCCCAGGAGCCCAAGAAAGCTGCAGCCTGTCCAGCCCTCTTCTGCCCGTGTGCCCGAGCGCATTACTGTCCATCCAGACCAGCTCCGCACCTCTGTCACGGAGCCTTGCTCCCCTCAAAGAAATCACCGTATTCCTAGTCACTCAACACTGGGAACCTTGCTTTCTTCGGATGGTTCTCTTGGACCTCCGATCTAGGCTCTTCCTTGGTTTGACTCCAGAGATCCCGCTCTCAGTGACCGTGATTCACTCATGGCTGTTCCTGGGACAGAGGCAGGAGGGTGAGGCCCCCCATCCTGGTAAAACTGGAATGGGCTGCCCCAGATGGGAGATTCAATAAGCCCCATTTCCTAAACTGTGGAGACACAGTCACAAAGTTAAAACACGGTTTTATTTACTCATTTATAAATACAGTCGTGTTTACAGGCATCATAGAGATGTGAATATTATTATTCCCAAACTTTCAAACACAGAATACTTATAATACTATATAATAACAACCAGTAAAACAAAATCATTCATCTCAGGGTTGAAAGGCCACTCAAAATTGCATAAAAATACATTCAATTCACAAAGCGAATCTGGCTCCCCCTCCCTAAATGCCCTTATCCCACCCCAGGTGTATTTACAATGGACTGAAGTTAATCCATACAAGTCAGCTGAAAAAGCTACATCTGGTGCTTTAACTGTGGTGGAAGTAAGGTTGGGAGTGAAGAGTGAACTGAGTGGAGAAGACAAAATTCAACCCCTAACATGGGCGAGGCATGAAGACCCCAGGGTGGTTCTCCTAAGCTCTTTTCACCCCTAACTGATCATGGTCAAGGCAGAGGAAGAATGGAGGGAGGGAAACCACGAAGCCAACGCCGTAGTCTGCATGAGTCCCGTGAGAACAGGCTCTATCTCCTCTAGGAGCGGGGGTGCAAGAGTGAAACACGTTCTTTCCCTCTTCCCCCTTCCTGGGGGCCAGCTAGGTGGCAGACCCAGTCTTTCAAAGGCTCAAGGGACTCTAGCCAGAAGTGGCATTATTTTGGATTGCTGCATCCTCCCAGGACCCTCTCCCCCCCTGCAACCCACCTCCTGGTGTTCTGTGCCTGAGCCCCTACGTCCTTCCTCCTCTAACCTCTGGTTATCTGGCCTTCTTCACCAGAGGACAAGCTAGAATCTGTCCCAGACTTCAGTGGTGTGGGAGGGAGGAAAGACAAGGTCAGATATGTTAAGGTGAGAGTCTAGTTGAGTGCTGACTTCACATGTCCCTGTTCAGGACCTACCCTCATCCTCAATTCTGGTTTTGTGGGAACATCAGAGGCTCTAAGAGGCTCCCTGCAGTCAGTGTGCCTTTCCCGAATCCTCTCCTACAAGGCAGAAATGGGCTAGTTTTTTTTTCTGGGAAGATATTTTGTCCCTAGCTGGAAATAGTCAAAGCTCTCAGAATAAAGATGGAGTAAGCTAGACATGGCTACCCACGGTCTCGCTGGCCAGGCTACGGGCAAGTCAGATGGGCCCACCATTCAAACGTCATCTCTGAGAGGCTGTTAGCATGGCCAGGGACTTTTGAAACTAGAAGAGGGGTGGTGGTGGTTGCTGGTGGTGAATGGAAGTGGAACAGGAATCATGGCTAATGTGTGGAAAACCTCCTGAGTACCACTAGCTCCAAGTGAGAATAGCAGAGAACAAAGACCGGAGGGAGATGGGAGAGGAAGGGTGAAAGTTATGTCTCTTTGTTTGTAAGGACATAAGAGCATCCTCATGTCACCTTAAGGGGACATCCAAGAAGTTTATTGGAAGCATGAGGGGGAAATTTAGAGGAGAAATAACAGAAAGTATCACTCTGGCAGATTCATAGTCTGAAATGATAAGCAGATGGGACTGGAGAATGGCCGAGAGAGAAGGCCTTTGGGGGATTGGAAGGGCAGGGAAAAGCAAAAGATATGAATTAACAGAATACTACACTTAGATAAAATTGGTTCAAGAATACACCAGACTAGCAAATGTGCATGTGTATGCACGCACGTTAGAAGCAAGGGTAATCTCCCAATCATGACACCTCTTTAGGTAAGATCAGATCATTCATCAATTCATCACTCACCAGTGGTGTCTGTCTGAACAAACCCACTTCCTACGGTCTTTCGGGACACTGGGTTGCAAGCCACACCTACGTTCAATTTGACCCTCAATCGCAAATCTCAAAGGAGAAGTGAATGCATCTTTTTTACCCTGCAGTTGCTAGCAGGCTAGTCAAGATTCTCGATTTGGTTTTTATCAGCCCCCAGAGACCACCTCCTCCCTAGTAGCTGCGACAGTAACAGTTCCTGGGCTGCAACGAAGTTGATCTGTTTTCCAATCTAATCAGAACACAAGTGATCAATAGCTGTCCTTGATAGGGTCTACTGCTCCCAAGCAGTGTCGATACCCATTAAGGAACCTGATTAAAATCTCCGCTCTGCTGGAGGCCGAGCGACCAGCGTACCAGTGACAAGCACTCATTTCCCTGCACGCGGCTCTGCTGTTCAGTGACCCCCTCCTCTCATGCTGGCAGCCTCCACCCTGCTCTTTGTTCTGCCTCCTCCCCACCTTCCCACCGCAGCTCACGGGCCACCTTCACTTTCAGGGTCTCTGTCCTTTCAGTCCACTCACACCCAGTCCTGCAGGAGGCTTTTCAGAACTGAGCACTGTTCCATGCAATGCGGCTGTGTGGACTTAGGGTCTATGAGCTCTTCCTGCATTGGCAGTCTCCTCTGCAGACCTGCTTAAAGGAAGGATCATCCTGAACAGCATTGGAACCTCCTCCTTGGGACAGTCCAGCACCCAGAGGGGTTGAGGTTTTCATTAAGGAAAACTCTCTTGCTGCTGTAGGGCAGAATTTAAGACTATGTGTAAGCTGGTGCCAAGCAGAAAGGCAATGTCTGCCCTTTGGATGTTAAGGGCCACGCAGACCACATTCGAGAAGGCTGAGGAACTCTATGAAGCACCAGCTCTATTTCCTATTAAAACAATTTGTCCAAAGGCTGCCTGCAACAAATTGCTTTCTATCCATTTCCCCATGAGTTCCAATTTCCACCTCTGCAGGTTTTAATATTCTTACCAAGCCATTAGGAGGGAAAGCAATTGCAACACCATTCAATTACCCTCAATACTAAATTCACTTTTTAACAAGGATGAGAAGTCAACCTTGACACACTGATGTTAAACAGTATGAATCCAGAAGAAAACAAGATTTTTTTGCCATTAGAAAGAGCAAAAATTCTGATTTTAAGAAATGTTCTGATCTTCCTAGGAATAAATAAATCACAGAATTGTAAGCCTAGAAGGGATCTTAAGGACAATCTAGTCCAACTGCATTCTGCAGACAGGGAAGGTGACTTTCCCAAGGTCGCCTGGCTAATAAGAGCAGGCCTTAGACTCCAGCTGTTCTGACTCCTAGGGGCTTATCCCTTCCTGTTGCCGTCTTCTGCCCTCAAAGCTGCCTTGCTTATTGGGTGAGAGGACTCACATCCTTTGATGGGTTGAAACGTGCCTTAGAAATCAGTGTGGGGACCAAGCTCTGCAGTTAGAATCGGCCTAGATTTGGGGCTGCTGTGTGTCTAGAGTTAGGTGCGGTGCTGGCACAAACAGTGGCCCCTGGGAATGGCTAGGAGGGACCCAGCCAGCGCCCACATAGTGTCACCTCACTGTTACGCTCCAGTGGAACCACTGGCTCACCCAGCGGGAAGGTACCAGGAACTCCCCCTGCCTCGTGGCTCAGTTGCTGAATCCTTCAGACTTTCTCTCTTGTGGGGCAGAGCAGCCTGGAAGCTGAGTAACTGGCAGTATTTTCAATAGCTCATCTCTCCTCTCCATGCTTCTGGCGTGGAAGGACTGCCAGCGTGGTCAGGACAGAAACGCTGGCATTTATCCGAGACGAGGCAGTCTGTCTGTCTGGCTAGGGGAGGCTGCACTGGGCCCAGAAAGCCAGAGACCAAACCAAATGTGTGGCTTTGAGAGTTTCTTCTCTCATCTCTGGCTCAGTTAAAAGCCCTAGTAGCAAAACAGTAGTTCACACACGTTTTTGTGGGATTCACAGGCTAATACATGGGGTTTCAGGCTTCTTGTTTCTGAGCCCAGCTGTCGAATAAGCACATTTTGTTTTGGGCAGGGGGAGCCCATTAAATGATTCAAACCAGAGATCTGAAGCCTCCTTCACCAGGGGCCTCAGAGAGCAATAAATGTATCTTGGTCTCCAACATGGAGTGGGAGACAGGAAGCACAGAAGAGAAGCGAACACATTCTGCAGTTGGATAGAAAAAGCCAGGGAGGTTCCAGGAAATATCAAGTGAGACTGCCCAGTAGAGAATCCAGCGCATGAACAAGCCCAGGGCATGTCTATTCTTCAGATTCTTTAGAGGCAACACCCCAAGATTTGCATAACCCTGTTGCACTATAGAGTGAGACTGGGGCTAGGGGTCATCATGCCCAAGAGCTATCTGGAAAAGAGTAAGCAGCCCTTGAAAGACAAATAGGCGAAGCAGTGAAACTTCAGCCAGAGAATCTCTGGAATGGCCGAATCATTACTCCCAAAGGTGTGGCTTGGTTTTGAAAAATATCAAATTAATGAGAACAGAGGATATAAAGTTGTACCAAGAACCTCTTCATCCCCATTCTGATATTTCGTGTAAAGAGTCTAAAAGTGACACAGCACAGTTGAGCCCCAAATTGTTGGCCAGACCAGCAGTATTTGTGCAGCTTGAGCTATCTGGGGTGCTCTTGGGTGTCCACACCAGTAGGGTGAGGACAGGAGGTCTGTGGCCTCTGCAGAGACCGATGGCACATGAGGAGGGAGGCCTGCTGCTGTCAGCACCCAGCACCCAGAGCACACGGCTGGCCATTGGGTCTCTAACCATCACTCCTGGGGCTTCCAGTCAACACAGCTGGGAAGAAAGGGTATTTTATTCTCTGGGAAGGGACCAGAATTCAGAGCCTATCCGTCTAATAAAATTAATTGCATAAGAGAGAGTGCCTGAAATTACCTAGGATGGTTTACACTTTCATGATTTCGTGGCCATAGAATCCAATATTCCTGAGATTGAAAAGCTTGCAAATTTTTCATCACAAGGAAAACTTTCTGGCAAGAAAAGGCATTTTTAATGTGAAAGAGATATGTGAAGCAGGAGGGCATAACACCAACCTACGGTTTTAGGATTCTGCCCCAGGCTTTTGAAAGGCACAAACAGATGAGAGAACCTCTGTAACCCCTTTACCTGATCTATCTAATGGGAAAGGGTCAAGATATTTTCCTAATAATTCAGTTTTCCTTTCCTGAGAAAGAGGCAGCAACCACCCCCGTGCCTTGCCCAATATCCAGGGTGTGCCAGGAGAATCAATTAGTCAACACCTTGTGTTGACTTCCCCTCTCCCTAGAATGAAGAAGATGTTTATAGTGGAAGTGAGGAAACATTTTACTCTAATTTAGCATTCCCTGAAAACTGAGCTGACAGGGCTTCCAAGCTCAAACAAAATCCTAATCAGTAGTGGCTTCTCTTGGAAGATGGTTGGAAACGGAAGAGAGAATTTTGTATATTCTAAAAATGGGGTCTTGCCAGAGGAGACAGATTTGCTATCCTGGAATTAGGATCTCGAATGATAACCTCTGGTTTAAAGAGCATGTAATGCTTCAGAAGGCCATGGAGAACTACACTGTCATTTTCGGGAAAGAAATTAAAAATGGGAAGAAATTAAAAATTAAAAATGGTATATGTTAAGAAGACGGACCACTCTAAGCACTGAATATCATGGGCAACTCTAAAATGAGGAGAATTTCCATGACCTGCACACTCAAAATAAACCAACCAAGGGAGAAAATGCCTCTAAAGGCCAAATACATTAGGTATTAAGATGGGGTCATCATCAAGCACTAACGGTTTAATTTTGTGCTAACGGAGCATCTGTCCAGGTTTGGGCATGACAGTTTTTGTCCAGAGGAAGACAGACGGGATGTGACAGGCAGGAAAAGTATGCCATGTGAGGAATGCCTTAAAGGACTGGGAAAACGCCAGTTGGAAGTAAGGTTAAGGGGAGATGACCAACTACACAAAGGGCTGTCACATCACAGGGCACCACTGGACTGTGTGGAGCCCCCCCGGCAGACCTCGACTCATTTTAGGAGAAGCTTTCTTGTTATTAGAGTTCCCCACCTTTCGTCGCTTCTCGGCCTTTTGGCTAAGATCAAGTGTAGAGTTCCCCACCTTTCCAGGGATAAATGCACAGCTACCTGACTGCGGGGTCAGAGCTGGGGCCGTGGGGTGCCGGTTGGGGGTCCCTGTGACATGACAATGGAAAGCTCAACCAAATGGCCTCTGGGCTTTGCCACTCCAAGATTCTGGAAGTATCTCATCACTTTAAACCTCCATTAAGAAGTCATTTCTCCTGTTGGCTTCTAAGAAAACAAATGGTCTGTCCCCTAAATCCAGCCACCGGAAATCATCACATTCACCACCATTACCACAGCATGATCTATCTTCTATCCTCTTTGTCACAAGGTTGCAAATGTCCCCAGATACTTTACTTACATCATCTATGTCTTTCTAACTTGCTTCCACTCCCTGGTCTGCCTCCCACCCATCCACCCTCCCCAGTTCTCATGCCTCCTTGCAAGGACTTCCTTTCTCATTTGGAGCAGGTGCCAGAGTGAAGAGAGGAAAACAAGGTCAAAAGGAGGTGAGGCAGAATGGGGTGTTCAGAGCCCAGATTCTCTAATAAGGAAAATCACTGTGTAGGGAAAACAAGTGGGAAATGAGAACAGTGGGGTGACATTTATGCCATGGTCTGGCTTTTCGGCAACAGGGCCGGTGGTGCCGCCAAGGCAATGCTTCTGGTCTCCAGAGAGCCCCAGGAGAAATGATTTTCCATAATGGCCAAAGACAAGTGAGGTCAGATGTTCTGTTCAAGCTCTTACACAATGTGGTAAGGTGCTGGAGGGGAGACAGAAAGGAAAATAGAAAGATAGAAAGGAAAGGAATAAAGGAAGCCAGGGTCATCTGAGCCCTGGGGAAGGGGGCCAGGCATGAGGAAAGAATAGGAATTAAGACTAATCAGGGATGTTATTGGGTTGTTGATAGAAAAAATAACAGTAACACCAGCAAGGAGTTAGAGAAAAGTCAGTTCCTGAGAGGCGCAGACTAGCAGAGACCTTCAATGCAGAGTCACTGTCACCTTGGAATCTAATGGAAACATAGCTCCAGAGGCTGTCCGATGATTATGCCAACATCCTGTTTCTCTTGGCATCCCAGACAGGATCCTGGAATTGCTACGGCAAGACTCACCTACATCAGAGGACACTGGGTCAGTGTAAAAGGCTGTGTGGGGTATTGGTTTGGGTAGAGGCCTTACATGTTTGGATCAAATCCAATGTGGACAAGTAGCTGAGCAGCAGGAAGTTGGGATCCACAGCTGAGCCTGGTGTACTCCCCAAGGCCTTCTCCAGATGGCTTGAACGGCTCAAATGATCACAATCATGCTTCAATTAAAACTGTCATAAAACTCAGGGGGTGGGGGGCATGGGAGGAACAGGGCATTGATTGAGAGTGCAGAGGACATGTACAGTGCAAAGGAGGTGACTGGAGGAGGGTCAGAAAGAAGTTGTCCTTCCACCAAAACATTCACTTCTTTTGGTTGGAAGGCAATGGCTGGAAAAGAGGGGTGGGAACAGCAAATGCTGCCCCTTCCCTCCTAAATCGGGAGCCTAGTCTATTTGGATAGTTTGCTGATGACTCTGATGAGGGCACCATTTTCATCTTTTAGCCTCTGGTTGTCAGATTTCAGTTCTGTTAACACCTGTAGGGTGACAGAGGGAAAGGTGTGTTAGAGCTTGGCATCATCACCTACTTACCCTCCCTGACCAGGCTAGTCCAGCCCAGCCCAGTGAGCAGGGCGTTCCGAGGCAGCTTATGCAGGCCACTGTCACTACCCCTTCTCCCAGGGATGAAAGTCCCCTGAATCTTCCTATTTGTTGAGTTGGTAATGTGCATATTTAGGGAGACCATAGCCCCTCCATCTTTTGAACCAGCACATACAGCAACAGCATCTTATTTCACGTTCCACACCATGTATCCTTTCATTGTCCTGAATCGGGAACTGTTTACAATTGTTCCGGCCCTTGAACTCACATCTAGTCTGGAGAAATTAAGGACAGTGCCAAAGGGAGCTAGTGAGGACACAGAGGAGAAACTGAGAAAGGAGTACTGGGTCAAATAAAAGAGTTTGAAGACAGATACTGCTTCACATCCCATCAAAAACAGCAATGCAGGGGAGCACTGCACAACTCGGCTTTCTGTCACACCCATGAGTTGATTTATGGTCCTCCTAGTGCCTTCTGTGATAGAATCCACCCAAATTCCCACTGGTCATACTAGGCGTGTCTACTTTTCAACCATTAAAACCCAAGGAGTGTACGGATTCGGTCACCGCACAGCTGTGACACACAGTGAGTGCAAGTATGTATTTAATTCTCACTCAGAGCTCCCTGTGGGTAGCTACCACAGGGTACCAGGGGCCCTCAGCAGCAGTTTTATGGGATAGTGTTACAAATCCAGGAAATAGGTGCTTTGGGGGACGGGGGGATAGAGATTTCGATTCTATCAGTTCTGCTATCTTGGAACATGACATAGTGCTGTTCAACAGGCAAACAAAGGAAACACAGCAGCCCAAGCCCTAGTCTGGATATCCAAGTCTTTGTATGTGAACAGGCAGGCTGACAGGTGTGCTGAGGAGATAGTTCCTATGTGGGCCCTGCTGGCAGTGTAAGGAGACTTAGGTTAGAGGGGAAGTCCATCTTTACCATGAAAGCTACAGAAATCTACATTGACATCTCTTCAATGCAAACGTGCTTTGATATTTTTAGTCATCAAACCCACAGGACTCCAGCAGCAGGTGAGGTCACCAGTCAGAGATGGCCTGGGCTCGGAGGTCATGAGGCCTGTTTAATTCTAGTTCCGGCTCTGCTATTAACCACTTAGGCTCTAACTGTACGTTAAGAAACAGAATTTTTGTTCCCTCAATCTCTGACGGAAGATGTAGATTCAATTATACAACTATATATGTGTGTATGCACACATATACGTGTCACAGAGACACAAGGGATTTATATTAAGGGAATGAAAACAGTACTGAACATCCATAATGGGGAAGGCACTGTACTAGAGGTTCTCAGTCCCATGGTCTCGTGAATACCGCACGAGTCTGCGACACAGTTGTTATCCTTATGTCTACAAACGAGGAAATGGAGAATTTCCTAACTAGTCCAAGGTACCCAGCTATTAAATAGCAAAGCTGATATTGAGCCCATGTGTGCCTGACTCTGGAGATTATTCTTTCATTACAGAGGTCGTGTGGGGGTGAAAAAGAAAACAACCTAAGTCCAGAACTGCAGCACTGTTGCTGTCATGAACAATCTCTATTACTTTAAGCAAATCACTCAATTTGTCTGGGCTTCCATTTTTGTGTCTAAAGAAGAATCATCGTCTCTGCCCCGGTTGCTCAGCAGGTTGGGACTCTGTGAGGGCCCCGGGAGACACCGGACATGGAAGTGTTCTGACGGATAATGTGCTCTGCGATCCTCGGGATTCTCACGACTGCTGCGACTCTCCCATGAATGCGGGACGGCAGGTAGGTAATCTACAAATTTTACTAAAAAGATTTTAATCCAGATAGTATCAGAAAAAAGTTTTGGTCCTTTGTCTCTGCCTCTCCTACCTCCAACCTAACCAAAGCTATTCTGGCTGCTCTCTTTGGTGCCTCCATCCCAGTGGCCTTGACCACGAGAAGCGAATGCTCAGAAACTCAGTTCAAGAAGATTTTTAGAAAAAGCCAGCCAGGATGGCCCCACAGTGCTTCACCTTCCCATCTGCTCTTCATTGTTCCATCCTGGATCCCACAGCCAGCCTGGGTATCAGTGAGACTCTGAAAGTCATATTTCCATAATAGGATTCCATAGGCGGGGAGGAAGCTATATATGTTATTGGATTTCATTTCTCTGCCAGCAGCTCACCAAATCAGAACTGAGCTGACCCCTCCCTGCTTTTTAAATGTACAAACAACTTGTTGAGCCTTGGTGATTTATTTCCACATTAAGAGCTCAATTCTTTGAAAAAAAAAAATTGGACAAGGCAATTTCCCAGCTGCAATATACTACAACTAACATCTTAAGGGAGTGTCAAAAAGTACAAGAAGTGGAATGTAGAAATCGAGGGGGAAAACAGTCTCATAAACTTGACTCTCAAAAGAGAGAGGAGGAAATGAACAATGTTATCTGATAGTCACTTGAAGTTAAAGAATGATTAAATAAGAACACATGTGGAAGCACTATAGAAGTATGAGGTTTAACAAAGCTTTATCATTACAACCCCCTGGAGGTCAGCTTTCTTAACTTCTAAATTTCCAGTTCACCACAGTTTGATGTTAAGGTGTCTTGGACAAATAAAATTTAAGTGCATGTTTTCCCAAACATGACTTCATCCAGGCTTTGATGAGCCATGTGTTGAAAAGGGAGAGGATATAAGGGTCTTAAAGCTGCAGAGACCCGGAAAGGACAAGGCTAACTGCAGGGTGATGGGGGCTCAGGATGAGTCTTACCTAGGCCACTTTGCTTCTGACTATTTGGGAGGTGGGGAAGGCATCCCACCACTTATATTCTTTTGGAAGTGGCTTGCACAACAGACCGAGATAAGATGATTTCTCTAGGGAATTATTAAAAAACAAAACAAAACAAAACAAGGCAGAGCAAACTCTCTTGGCCACACTGTCAGTTTGGCTTAGTTATCCCATCTTTCCTTCTGGTAGGGTTCGGCAAGTGTTTTCTGTAAAGGGCCAGATAATTGATATCAAATCGTATGGTCTCTGCTCCAACAATTCACCTATGCTCTTGTGGCACAAAAGTACTTATGAACGTAATGATAATATGCAAACAAATGAGCATGGCTCAGTTCCAATAAAACTTTATATTTGGACATCAAAATTTGATTCCATTTATTTTCATGTGTCGTGAAATAGTCTTCTTCTTTTGATTCCCCTCCCCACCCCCCGATTATTTGTATGGCTCATGGGCCAGACTGACAGGTCATGGTTTGCTGACCTGTTACAGAAGGTCATGTGCTATGCAATGGTTTCTTTACAGTGGCAAAATCTTTTGGTAGGTAAATGGTTGCTGAAGAAGTCAAGAGGGCAGAGAAAGCAGAATGCTGTCCCTCATCCCTCAGCTGCAATGGAGGAGGCACTCTATGGTTGTTCAATAGATTCTTCTTGCACTGTTTAGGCCATATGCTTAACAAATGGCTAAAACTCTGTGCCCAACATGAGGCAGCTAATATCACAGTGGTTGAGTGCTTGGGTCTGGAACCTGACATATTGGGTTTGAATTTTGGTTCTACCACTTTTTGAGTGACCTTAGGCAGGTTACTTAATCTGTAACTCGTTTTTTTCCCATGTGTTAAAATGACTGTTCCGGGCAATAAGTGAGAAAAAAGCATATAAGGTACTGTACACAGTCCATAATAAATGACAACTGTTGCCTTAGTTATTAACTACTGAAAGCATGAGATCTAGTTTTGCTCCATATCTTATACTGTCTTGCACAACGAGGGAAACTAAAAATAACTGGGACATCTTTTGTGGGTCTCTAGTTCACCCCTGTCAAATTTTCCGGTAATCCTGAGGCTTACTTTAAAGCATGGAGTTTGGACAGGGCACTCGATAAGTAGGTAACTAAGCTGCTTGGTGCCAGGCTGTGGTATTACCTCCCTTTCAATTTTCTTTCTGTGTGTGATAGCATCTACAGCAGGGTATTAGCTCAGCCCTTATGGTAATTTGGGTGCTTCAGATCTAGTGGGTATTAGTTGCCAGCTACTGACCCTGAAGGCACAAGCAAATAGGCAGAGAAAAGAATAGGCGTTGGTCAGGACTAATTAGATTGTTGCTGAAAATTAAAAACTCATTTCAAAGAGTGAAACTGCTCAGCAGTGGTGACCCCATCACACCACTGTGGGATGGGAAAACAAGTTATCTGTGAGCTTGTCTTTCAGACCTATATCCCAGGAAAGGTTCTAGTTTACCAAACATATTTTTCGGTTCTCAGTTGAGAATAAATCCCTGCTCTCTGCTCCACTGACCGTCATCTCCTTTGCAAACCTACCCCCATTAGGGAAGGTCTGGCTGTGTGAGGGTCTTATTTATCCAGGCCGTGTTCTGCCTCATTGCCCACACACTGGCTAGGGGTGGGGGTGAGGGGGCACATCCTTAGGACCCGGAGATTTGTGACAGGGATGAGAGTGATGCCTCCCAAGGAGGGGGAAGGAAGCAAAGATTACTGAAGAAGGGAGGTGAAGAATAGCCAATTCTACTCAAATGGTAGGCTGGACAGTGTTGTTGCTGGTGGTGGAGCTCTACCCTTCAGTGCTAGTCATCCCCATCCAGCATGTTGTCACATGTGGAAGACTTAGTTCTGTCTGGTAGGCAAAGGGCCATTTTGCACCCTGGTTTCACAAAAGAATCAACAGGGGAAGTCTGAAAAAATACTGATGGCTGGGTCTCAACCCAGATAACTGATTTGGGAATTGTGGGGGGGGGGCAGGGCTGAGAGTCCCTGCCTTTGGTTACCCCAGGCCCAACAACAATTTGGAGTCCAGGACCAGTCCAAACTGCTCCAGCGACCAGGATGCACTTGGGTTGCTGCTGACTGAGAAAGCTCAATCTCAGTTTGGCAATGACCCCACCAAAGAAGTTTGCACATCCACAGGTACACGCGTACATCTATGTACACCTATGTGTAGCCGAGTGAGCAAATCCATATTCGGTCTCCAGGGGAGGAGAAGGTGATGTGGTGATCTTACCAAATAGACCACCAGCCCAGGTAAGGATTCCCCCACTGCCTCCCCCTTGACCTAGGCTGTTATGTCTCACTCTGTGGTCTCAGTCCTGGCTCTTTCCATCTGCAGATGACTGACAATTACAGGCACCCACATATGGTGGCTCTGATGGAAGGGCATGAGCACAGGGCTTCTGGGTCCAACAAGAAGAGTGAACATGCCTGGAGTGGTGGAGGAGGGACGTGAGGTGGAGAAGAGGGGCAAGAACTAGAGCTCCTGGGTTTCCGAGGACTCGACGGACTCCGAGAGTCTGGCCACAACTCGGGTCAGGGCCCTGTTCTCAGCCTGTAGTTGCTCGTTCATCTGCTTCAGGGTTTGAATCTGTTTTAGCTGGTGGAGGTTCTGTAGAGAGTGAAACATGGAGGGGACAGACAGACGAGAGAGAGAGAGAGAGAGAGAGAGAGAGAGAGAGAGAAAGAGAGAGAGAGAGAGAGAGAGAGAGACAAGACAGACCAGAAGAGATAAAAGCAGGACAAAGAAATCACGTGACTTTTTGTTTTTGTTTTTAGTTGGCATGCAAGAAAGGAAATGAGAAAGGCAGGAGTAATGGTGCAGGATGAGGGGAGGGAGAAGGGAGGAAAGCACCAGGAGGGGGAGAGCCAAGCCTGCGATTCTTGGCTACGGTCTAGCTACGCTGCAGGTCAGCACGTGAATATAACCACCACGCTTTCAAATAGCACGTGTGGGTCACTTTTGAGAAGGACATCCCAACATGTGGCTTGGGACCTTCTGAACTGATTTAACACGGCTGAGCCATAGCCTCAGGGGCCCTTCCTCATCATCAGTGGGACCTGGAGTTGAGGACTCCATGTGTTCCTGAATCCANGCGATTCTTGGCTACGGTCTAGCTACGCTGCAGGTCAGCACGTGAATATAACCACCACGCTTTCAAATAGCACGTGTGGGTCACTTTTGAGAAGGACATCCCAACATGTGGCTTGGGACCTTCTGAACTGATTTAACACGGCTGAGCCATAGCCTCAGGGGCCCTTCCTCATCATCAGTGGGACCTGGAGTTGAGGACTCCATGTGTTCCTGAATCCAGCTACGGCCCTTTTCTCTCTCCCTCCTCTCATCTTGCCCCATACTTGGCCCCCTACTCCTGCTTTTTTTTCTGTGGGTCCTTCTCTTACTTAATTTTTCATTTTAAAAACTGAAACAAGGAAAATAAAAGAGGGGCCTGTTGTTTAAGTATCTTCTGTACGAGGCACGCACTGTTTAGAGGCTGAAGGGGCACGTACAAGAGATGAGGCTGGCAGCTGTCTGCACGGTCCTCTAACCTGTTTTGTAGGTGCTTCGTTAATCTGCTAGCTCTCCACTGCAGTCCAGAAGCTTGTGCCAGGATCCAAGAATTGCTAACCTGCCTTTCAGCTGCTATAGGACCACCTGCATTATGAAATTCACAGCTGACTGTGCTCTGTTTGTCCCGGCTCATGAAGAGGCAGGCAGCTGCTTGGAGGTGTTCACATACAGACTTATACTCTGAAAATTATAGCTGTGCACAAAAGTTGGAGAAATAAATGTCCAAGAAAGCGGAATTGGTTGGACTGATGTATTAGTTCAGACCTCACTATCTGTAAGTGTTACAAATGGGACAGAATAACCAGTCCACAGATACTCTTCCTAATACCTCATAGCCCATAAAGGACCTAAACACTTCAATAAACGGCACTATCTCACAGGCCTGCTTACTGTTACTGTCCTTGTCTAAGTGGTTGTCTGTACTGAACCTATAACCAAGACAATCAGCTCTTTGGGAGGAGGAAAAGGACTTAATTATGCAAATGGGGCTTCATAGAGGAAGGTGAAAAATCCTGTGGATTACAGTGATGACAAGAGAGAAGTCTCTTATACCCACATGAATGTGAGGGACAGAAATGAAGGATTAGTGGAGTTATAGTTGGAAGTGAAAAAGCAAGAAAATGAAAGGCAGCATGAAGGGGAAAAAACAGTGAAAAGGAAAAACAAGCAGAGACAAACTGCTCAATCTCTCTTTCCCCAAAGAGGGAGAACGAGCACCTTGGAAAAAAGGCAGAGCAGCCCAACACTTCCATGGAGCCATTGAAGGGTAGGGACCAGGCAGTGGTCCTTACCCTCTGCAGGCACCTCGGCCATGGAGAGGACTGAGATCAGAGGAGATCGTGGTGCAGCGTATGGAAATATTTAAAGAAATGGGCAGGGACCAAACATAAGAACCAATGGAAAGTCCCTGGCTCTCACCCTTCTTTGGTGTTGACATTGGACCAAAGCTTTCAACATAATCATTGTCATTATATGAAGTGGTCCTTGCCTCCTAGGGAGTAATATTAAAGACACGAACTATGAAAATGATTCAATCTAACAAGTGAGTACAAGCAGATTGAGGTGGAAGAATTTGGAAGTTTTCAGCATGAGGGAGAGAGGCAGGAAACGATCTGGTGAAATGTTCTGTAGGAAAGAGTACTGAAAACAAGGCACAGCAAGATGGAGGGGAGGGCAGGGCACAGAGCAGGGCAGGCAAGGGCAGGATCAGCTAGTGGTATTTCCAGAGTAAGTAAAAATAAAAATTCCGAGAGCAATCTAAAAGGGGAGTGGCTGCTGGGTCCCTCATGCAAGGACCTGGGAGAGGCAGGGAGGAGGTCTGGGAAGGAGGCCGATGCTGAATGGAGGATGCAGTAGAAACGTCATCCGGTCTGATGTGGGCAAGACCCAGTGCAGTCTCACACAGCTCACGCTGACATGCACCCCTGTCAGAGGCTGGCACACCATCCTACTCCAATCCAGGATCTGAGTGCAGTCTGTCCTGGGGAGAACTCATAAATACTTACCTTTCTAGTAAGGCCAGAAAGACACAACCCAGGTTACAAGCACAGAGCCCCATGTACATCTGGGCAAGCCCATCTCAGGGTTCCTCATTTCACCTGGCCTTTGCACTTTATTTGCCAGAATCAGAAAAACAGGCACCAGAGTCACTTTCTGTCCTTGAGCACCTACTGGATCTTCAAGGTTCACTGGAGGTCAACCTTCAACCTGCTCCCTACCGATTGTTCCAAGAGGTTTGAGCATCTGTATAGACCAAATATGCAACAGGCATGGGGGCTAACTGGCCCTGAGTTCTGCTGGGTCCCAGATTCCATAAGACAGTTACCTGTGCAGTTGACTGGCTGCCTAGAACACAGAGATTTTGACCACTGATTATTCCCAAGATGTTAATTACCATAAACTGTAGCCTGGATGAAGGACTTGAAAGCTACCCAAGCAGCTTCTTAGACTCCTTTAAGGTCATGACATCAATTTTATGATGTCTATATCTAAATATTTGAAGTTTTTGCTTATCTCAAAGTACAGACACAAACAAAATTGGTGTTGGCTGTGAGGCTTGTATGTTCCTCCCCCTTTGTCCTCTAGGGGGAGCTGGACGATTTGTAAACCTGGTATTGGGCTTTGATCTGAGCAAAGGGTGTTTAGGGGCTTTAGAAATTGCAGGTGTTTCTTCTCCATTTGACTTTGCAACTGGTAATGGAGAATAATGGCAACTGACTGAGTGCGTCCATTTTTAAACTTAAAAAACAACAGCAAAAAACAGTTTCAAATCGGTGTACCTATTTTCTGAGGTCTAAACACCCAGGATCTGGCTCCATTTGATCATTTAAACAACTGAATTTGAAGTGGTTGGCAAATGACTTAAGGCCGAGGGAGCAAACATCTTCATGTATCATGATCTCTTGAGGAAAGAAAGGAACTCATGACCTAGCTTAGGACATCCTGGCCTGACAGGATAGGGAGAAAGAAGTATGAAAGCCTGTCTCAAACCATGACTGAGAGCAACTAGAACCACTGAGGGGGCTCTCATACTCAGCAGCTTAGGATTGGAACAGAAATAAAGAAGGACCTCAGCTGCTCCACTTGGGGACTTTCTGGGTCTTTGTGCGTGGGTCTGGGCAGAGTGGTGCAAAATTCTGTGACTAGTGGGACTGGGCTGGCCTTGGGCTCCTGGGTACTCATTAGAAGGTACCAGCTTTGGCCTCATTTACATGCTCCTGATCAGCATTTAGGCTATTCCTTAATGAGCGTCACCGACAGCTGCCTAACGGCAGAGTACAGATGGTGTCTACTCAAGGGGTTTCAAAAATGGAGGAGCCCCCAGTGCAACCAAGAACTGTGGATATTCATTCATCAAGAACTGTTCAGCTCTATTAATACACCACTCGAAATGGGAGAGAATACTTCTGTGTGGTAGGTGAGGTGGGTTTGGAAAAATCAGAAGATGGAGAAGCTAAGGGTATTGGGTCATCCAGTTTTTAACGTAGGAGAATTAACCATTAATTATTTTTACTTCTTGCTGTTTTACATCAACTTGAAAGATATAAGTGCCACTTTTTGGAGATATAAATCAGCATTACTTGAAAATCTGTGTGAATGCAATCAGTTACAGCTTTGGAATAGTGACTAAAGAACTCAAGGGCAGGGCACATCTCCCTCATTCTGGAATTATATAAAGAGTAACAGGACTATGAGCACTGGATCTTGTGTAAACTTGGACCTCGTCAGGTCCTGAGGAGTTTTTTCTTTCAGTAAATAGCCTTTTTTTTTTTTTTTTTGGCCATTGTAATAAGAAATGTCTCTTCTAAAGTGCTCTAGCTGCATATGAGGGATGCTTGCTCACAGCAAGAGCTCTGGGGATCTGCCTCATACTAGCCCAGTGTTTCTTGTTCCCAGCTCAAGAAATCTGAGTTTCACCAGATGAATGCTTTGTATGGTACATCTGGTAAAATAAGATCCTTGAAGTTAAAAAAAAAAAAAAAAGGCCAAAGCTGAGTAAGCGCTAGGTGACTATGGGCATGTGGCATCATGCACTCACAGGGCTCAGATGCTCCTGTGTCACCCCCAAGTGGCTACCCCAAGTAGCTCTATGCTCCCTACTGTCCTGGAGGCCCCTTCCACAGCAGGTAATTGCCTCTTCTGGGTCGAATGCCAGTTCTCAGCAGTCAAAGCTGCCTAGGATGGCAGTTGTTCATTAAAGTGGCTAATGGAGATGGCAGGGCATGGTGAAGGGAGAGAGGAAAGCAGTGGGCCATGGGGTGTAACTGGGGGCATGAGCTTATTCTAGTGGCTGAGTGCTGAATATGACTGAATATTTCAAGGGAAATGGGCTAGGGCAGGAAATCGATGTGTGAATTAATCTGCATTCTGCTGCAGAATGACTCAAACTGTGTTCCTTCCAGTGAAGGGCTACGACAGGGAGGCATGCCAGGCAGGAAAGTCTCTGGCCATGCTCAGGCTCCTCTGGGCACCTCATGTGAGGCCTAGAGAGCTGGGACCCTTGTTTTAGCCTTTTCATCCAGCCCCTGAGGGTGAAACGTTTGCTTGGAAAATCTTAGAAGTTGAACTTAGGTTTGTCTCCAGTCTGCAGACACCTCCCCGTAAGTCAGAGGCAGCCCTGGTCCCTAGAAGGGCTGCGAGGTGCCCACGGGGGTGCTGGGTGATCTGAGAGGGCCTATGAAATGGCTGAGGAGAGATGCTCGGCTCTTCTTCACACATCTCTTCCTGAGGGGGTTGAGTGTGTGGTGAAATATGGAGAAGCAGGACTAGGCCCAATCACCCAGCCCTGGCAGGCATTTGGGGAATGGGCACACAAAGAAAGAAAGATCTCTCCATACCTTCATCTCCTCCTCCATCTCTGACATTTTCCGCTCCAAGGCTCGCCTCTCCTGTTTAGAAACAACGAGACCGTTGAACATCTACTGGGTTTAGAAGGGAGTCAAAATGCTGCCTTCCAGTGGCCACATGATCAGCAGTGTCACATCTCAGGCAAACCTCATGCAGGAGACTAAGCACTCAGTGTCTGATCCGGGGGATGAAACTACTTCATTGATAGAAATCACATGACCTAAATCTCCCATCAGAATATTAGAAGATAAGCAAATGGTAGGACCAGGGTACTCTGGGTATTCTGGGCAAGCTGAAGATTTTACGGAATTTCAAATGACTGCAAGTGACCAGGGCCCTTGCTCTCTATTAATACAAGAAATCCTTATCTTCAGTAACGCGCCCCTCAAATTCCTAAGGAGCTGCTTCTACCATGATGGGGAGCAGATGGTGAGTGGGGAAGCAGCCATCATTGTCTGGAAAGAAACAGCACCCCTCCCCCTAACCCATCTCCCTCCCAGCAACCCACTCCTGATTTAGCCTGATCTCTGAAGATTCCTTGATTAGATGAGATACCAATGAGGTTTTATTATAGGTCAAGGAAACAAAATTCAAAACTTTGCTGCTTTCCAAATTAAACAGGAGAGATGAGAACATATTATACCCTTAGGGTCAAATCACAGCTAGGGTTCATCAATAAATCTGAGTTTTCCCAATCCAAGAATGTCAAATCCCAGAAAAGTATTCTGAATGCAGTCAGGAGGAGGTCAGCAATTGAACTGGAATGCCCCCTCTCCCCGCCCAGTCAGAGTGAGTGAAAGATTCTGCTGGCTCATATTTCAAGTCAGAAGACCTAAATCAATGGCAGAGGGTCCTGCTGAAAGCTTCCTTTCCTTTCAAGGTGACAGGAAGGGTAAAGAGAACTTGGTCGTGGATGTGTATGTGTGTGCTGATTTACAGTAAACCAAAATATTCTGTAGGGGTGTGTGTGTGTGTGTGTGTGTGTGTGTGTGTGTGTGTGTGTGCACAGTTCTGCCTATAGGCCAAACCAGTGCATGGGATGACCTTCCAAGGACCCACCCCACCCTAAGACTGGAATAAGTGAAAAGTACTAACCATCTAAAGAAGCCAAAAGGACTAGCAATCAAATTGCTATCCAGAGTCACACAAAAAGAATTTATTATTAAACTGGGAATGGAATGTGGCAGAACTCCCGCCTTCTTAAGATGAACTTTTTCCATTGGCATGAACAACAAAGTCAGAGAAACTCAGATGAAACAGAGGGGGGAAGAAATACACACATACCCGTTTCTCCATCTCCAGCATTGACGATCGGTCAGAGGTTTTCTCTTGTTTCTGCTAGTGCAAATTGAAGAGAAACAGTGGTCACTCAGGTTGTGTCAGGGTCACTAGGAAGCCCAGGCTGGTTCAGCTTCACCAATGGACACCCAGAAATAGATGTCAGGGCTTTGGGCTCTCACCGAGGCAGAAGTCCCTAGCAAACAGATTCTGATAGATCTCTAAGCCTGACATTATTGCCTCTCTGAAGTTTGCAGGATTCCCACTGGGAGCAGAAGGCAGTAGTAGTGCTTCCTGCAATTTTGCACAGTCCCAAGTGCAAAGACATCCCCACAACACACACACACAAACATTTGTTAGGTCTTCAACGCCAACTGTCTCCTTACACCTCACCGCCCCTCCCTCCTCCTGGTCTGTGAGTAAGCTTACAACCCAGAGGAAATGAAAAGTGGCTTTTCTTCTTTGAAAGATAGAGACTCATGAACTTGAGGGTCTAAGCCCCATGGCACTCTCCTAAGCAATCCCTCTGCATCTTATTCTTTCTGCTTTGGGCACTGATGCCGTTTCTCTTTTAAAGCAGTGGTGTGCACGTGTGGGTGCGCTTCCGGGGGTTCTCGGGAGCCCACTCGTGTGATCTGCCCTGCTTTGAACTGAACAGTTCCACTTTTATCTCTTTTGTATATTGAGCTTCCAGGTGAGGTAAGATTTTACCTGAACAAAAGATTGGAACTTTATTTTAGAACA
The DNA here is from genome assembly GCA_002007465.1 of Ailurus styani. Lineage (NCBI taxonomy): Eukaryota > Metazoa > Chordata > Mammalia > Carnivora > Ailuridae > Ailurus > Ailurus styani. Next base: position 4,045,432 of record LNAC01000043.1, read on the forward strand.
TCTTTGACTTTTGCTATAAATGTCACAGAAGGGCCAAAAAGATTTAGCCACCACAGCTAAAAAGTAGAATAAGTTCAGGTAGTGACTCTTAAACAGGGACTGGAAATGAACCTTAAGTTCCTCTTGGCCTTAGCATTGTAAAATTTCTTACATTTAATAGACTATATTTAATAAATATAGGGTGATTATTTTTATTTTGCCTAGTACCACACACAAGCAACATTTAATAAATAAAGAAAGCATGCTGGTCTTCTGGCAGAGGTTTCTTTTTTCAGAGTATTAAGGAATAGCTAGAACTAACAGTAAAACTCTGATTTCTGGCTCCTGTCCTGGGCTTTCACCTTCTGTTCTGAAGGTCAGGGCCATCTGCCTTTCCACTGAATCTACTATGAAGCGGAAGGAAAAGAACAAAGGCAGAAGTAGATCGTGGCGCTTGTTTATATCCTCGTCAGCCTCCCTTCCCTGAGTCTGAGAAGCACAGAAGCTGTCACGATTTCACTATTTTCATTTAGTTCACTTCCACAGAGTGACCTTAACTAGTTCACTTCTACAAAGAACTCGTTTTGTTTTGCTTTTTAAGTCTTAACCCCCTTAGAGTAGACCTTCCATGTAAAACATCGTGTGTGTCCATGTGGTAAGTGTCTCCCTACAACGTGTGGGCTGACAGGCCCTCTTCCTCTCTGTCCTGCCAGACAGCTCCATTTGCGGTAAACAGCAGAGAACTCGTTTGTAGCACCGTTTCTTCTGAATTTCAATCACTTGTATTTGGCAAAACTAAGTATATTCTGACACACCCAGCAGAGCAGTTGGCTAGAAGGTAAACCCTTTTCCGCAGTGACTGGAAAGGCTGATTTTATTTTTAGTGTCCTCTGTGCAAGTCAATGTCAGTAGCTTGTTAGCCTGCTCTCTGCTCCAAAGCCCAAGCTGGTGGAAAAGCCAAGAACTCCTAAAGGTCAAGAAATGTGCCGTCAGAAGCGTGCTTCTGGAGAGAGTGGGGAGCAGGTGAAATTGGGTCCTTCTGTGGTTCCTCACATGACAGCTCCCCCATTTCCTGTAAAATAGCCCCAGTAATTCCTGATGAGAAGCAGCAGAAGATCTGTATTAATTAATCATTATCAGTTCGTGGCACTACTCAGAATAAAAGTCAGCCTTAGGAATCTTCTGAGGGTGTGCTGTGAATGAGCCATTTTGCCTGGCTCGGTCATGTTGGGGTCAGTGGAGCCCTTGAGGTTTATTTAGTTCCATCCCCCTGGTGTGTGTGTGTGTGTGTGTGTGTGTGTGTGTGTGTGTGTGTGTGTGTGTGTGTGTGTGTGTGTGTGTGT